>JACEVL010001578.1:0-25496 GCA_020284085.1 Aporrectodea caliginosa
AGAAATTCTTGACAAATATCGAACTGATATTTCCAATCGTTTCCCACTATTATAGGTATTGGAGTGGTTTTCTTTTTCTTTGTAATTCTGAAGATTTGCTGAATCAGTTGGGCCCTCAAATTTTTAACAGCGCTCAACTCACGCCTTATCCATCCTGCTGAACAGTAGGCCTACTCTGCCCTACCGGTACCTCATAACTACAATGTGGAAATGGTTCCATAGCCGCAGCTCTTCCTTCCCTCCAGAATAAACTAAAAAAAACGGAATATCGAACTTAAAACGAAGCTTTTCAATTTGGCACATCATTATTTAAAAGAAGTGAATGGAATGGTACGTTACTGGGATCATGTGGATGCAAGAACAAAACTTAATGAATGGGCCCATGCTGCGTACCCATTATTTTACGTCAGTTAACGTAAACGTCAGTTAGTTTACATGGGATAAATGGACAACCCCTCTGACTTGACGCAACGCTCATGCGTAAGCTGGTGCCCTGTACCTAAATTGTCTTGAGCTGTTTGGAACCAACAAAAAGTTCTCATTAGTTTAAACATGGAGAGTTTGAACAACGTCGGTTATTTCGATGACTCTGCATTCGACAGAGTACAATTATAAGAGGCACACACGCAGACAAGACAATGTTGTATAGACGCAAGGAGAAATTTGGACAAATTATTATTGATCACGCCATAATTAATATAGCATTGATTTGCTGATTTAATTGGTACCGAGTAATCTTTGACGTTCCTCCTGTTCCTCCTGTTCCTCCTGTTTTCGTTTTAGTTCTATCTCATCAGCCTCTCGTTTGCTGAGCTCTATGAAAACACCAAAATGCGAAAATTGGTTTTAAGTTAATTTACATCGAAAGATGAGTAAAATTACCTCAAGACAACGCATATGTAGAACAGGATTGTTAACAAAGAATTGCTACAACTCATTCTCTATAAGGCTATGGCTATGTTCATTTCCGTTATTTATGAAAATTAGGGCTGGTTCTGATTTTAAAAAGTTAAACGATTAATCGTTAAACTCCAATGAAAATGAAATATCAAAGTTTAAGAACGAAGAGAAAACGATGTCAACTGATATAACAGCGTGGAATGTTTTGCAGGAAATTCAATTTTGCGAATATTTGTATGCATTCCCAAAAATAGGTCTGAGCAACTGCTGAAGTGGATGTCTGAAGTCATCTTAGAGTATGGACGTCTTTCGATTCAGAACTTCGCTCGACGTTCAGTCTTGTTTTAATGTAATTTGATTGATTTCAACGTCATATGGGGTCTACGGAAAAATCTTTGCAAAATTATTACATCAACTTTTATAATCATCTTCATTCTTTAAATTTTAGTCAGAAATGTTCTATGTATTTATGTATGTATGTATTTGTCCATTTTCAAGGCGCCTTACTAAGAAACTCACAAAGGCGCTAAACGTAGGCCTAGCTACCCAACAGATGTAAATAGCATACTGTAATAGTTAATAGATTGGAAATGGTAGTGACACGAAAATTGAATCGCTTGATTGCGATTGGATCAGCCGGCTTTGTATAAATTATTAATCATACCAAATTTAACAATGATTGATTTGCTGATTTAACTGGTACCGAGTAATCTTTGCTGTTCTGCCTGTTCTCGTGTTAGTTCTATCTCATCAGCCTTTCGTTTTTTTACCTCTGTTAAACAAAAAAATGCGAAAATTTCATGAAGTTAATTTACAACGAAAGTTGAGCAAAATCACTTTAAGACAACACATTGCTACAACAGGATTGTATACAAGCAATTTCGACAAGTCTTTCCTTATAGCAGTGCTTTCCAATGTTTTTGGTTACGGAATCTTTTTGATTAGAATTTTTGAAAGGTACCCGACCTAAGCAAAACGTAATCTGGTAAACTTAGCCCATGTGAAGCAGACCAATATAGGTTTAATTAAATAACAGTGATCGGTGTTTATACAGTTCTAAAATTAGATTAGAAACTATTTTAACTGACATTTTCCCAGGGAACCCTCAGTTGGCTGATTTTTCATTATTACTACATGTTCAAATAATAGCTTATCCAATTTTCTTACGGAACCCTTGTAGTTTCCTCACGGAACCCTAGGGTTCCGCAAAAACACTTTCGGAAACGCTGCTCAATAGGACTAGTCTGTTTATTTCCGTTATTTATGAAAATGAAACATCAAAGTTCACGAACGAAGAGAAAACTATGTCGATAGTGTGCAATGTTTTTCAGGAAATTAAATTTTACAAATATTTTGTAGGCCTACATTCCCAAACATTGGTCTAAGCAAGTGCATGTATGAGTCATCTGATATCGACTGCGTACTAGACTGTTAGTCTGTTGCTCTTTGACATGAATCTTGTAAGCAAGTTTTGCTCCTGTCCTGCTGCTGCTACTATATCATTTAGGTTCCTGTCCTGCTGCTGATATATATAATTATATATATTAAGTGAACAACGTCGCTAGCAGTCGATAACTTAGCGACTCGTTGAGACTTGAAGGCTTAGTGGTTGGCGGTGGCGGCGGATGGCGGCGGCGCCGGTTTGGCAGGTAAGGTGGACTCTAGGCACAACGTACTCTAGAGTACATCATACCTCGGCACAACGTATAATCTAGAGTCCATCGCACCTAAAGGTACCTCGGACTCTAGAGTACGAAATGACCAGCCTTCACCCAGGCATAAAGTACTCTATGCAGGTAAAGTGTACTCTAGGCTCAACGGACTATAGACAACATCATGTATCCTAGATTCCACACTACCTCGGGAAATGTGTACTCTAGTTAAGCCATAGAAGTTCCGTATTAAAAAATTCAAGACTTTTTGAGTACACCATACCTAGGTACAACGTACTCTAGAGTACATCACACCTAGGCAAAACGTACTCTAGAATACATCATGCCTAGTAGGCTGGAGTGAAAAAAAGCAAAAATTCTAGAACCTCAACGTAAGAGTGATAACTCGTTGCCTTTTGGTGCAGTTCGTTATCATGCCAAATATTTCTTTTAAAATTCGTTCTCCGAGATTTGCCCCAAAGCGTTTTAAAATTTTACCATTTAAAAAAAGGTCGAATTTATAAATATTTCAATAAAGTTCTAAAATGTAATACTCTAAGTCTAATTGTAATAGCGTTTAAGCATTTAATTATGACGTATTTAATGACCTTGCAAACCAAAATTAATAAAATGACTTTATGTCAGCAATATTAAATAAACAATAAACACTAAGCATCATAAGCAATCCCAACAGTTGTAGACAATACTATGTCACTAATAATTTAAAAGTGAGTCAATACTCATTTATTTTATTATATTGGTTGAACTCAGATTGAAATTCTGCTTTAATATACAGGGTGGGCCAAAAAAAGTAACCCCTACGCATTTTTGCTAATATTTCAGCCAAAAGTAAGAATTTTTAAATCACGTTTTACAGGCTTAAAGGTAATTCATATCTACGTATAATGGCCAAATTTCACCGAAAATTTTCAAACAGAACAAAAGTTATATCACTTTTAGTGAGTCCACCCACTGTTTTTGATGGTTCAAAAACGTAACGCAACAAAAAGCAACAAAAAACGATTTTACTAAGTCACTTCTCAAATAATTGTTATCAAAGAAACTTGATATTGCCAGATACATAATATTATTTAGAAAAGAAACGGGGTACCAGCGTAGTTGCACGTCACTGTGATGTCACTTAGCAAGAAGACGATCGAGTTGCTAAATAAAGAATTTTTCAGCTTAATAATTTTTTTATTGAAACAATGAAATTGAAATTTCTAAAATATCAAAATGAAACCCTCGCACAAATATTATGGTTCTACGCATCTTTGGCGTATAATTTCCAGATAGCGTTACCTGCAGGAAGTCTTTAAGAAAACGTCGCCTGAGAATTATCTTGTCGTATCTCCACTTTTTTCGAAAAGCAGTTTAGAGTTGATTTGTAGCAGAATTTTGCTTATCTTTCTTCAGTTTCAATGACTAGGAGATACAACAGGTTAACTAGGTGGCGTATGTAAAATGATTAGTAGGACAGATGGGCGCCTTCCAAGCTACCATACAGTCAAATTGGACTCCTGTTAAACTTGTTGTCATCTGCTAGTACTATATCATGTAATCATACTTTGTACTTGACAGTTTGAATTAATAAATAATAATAATAATAATAATAATAATAATAATAATAATAATAATAATAATAATAATAATAATAATAATAATAATAATAATCCTGTATACCTCGGGGCATAATAATTAATAATAATAATAATAATAATAATAATAATAATAATAATAATAATAATAATAATAATAATAATAATAATAATAATATTATTAATATTAATATTAATATAATAATAATAATAATAATATTATTATTATTAGCCTATTATTATTATTATTATTATAATAATTATATTATATAATTATATAATTATATAATAATATAATAATAATAATATTATTATTATTATAATAATAGATGTTTGCCCGTCCTAAGACGGTTCAAGGAAATTTAAAGCAAACTAGATGTTTACTCGTCCTAAGACGGTTCTTCCCCTAAAGCAAATGTGTCCCTCCCTCCCTCCCCCTCCCTCCCTCCCTCCTCCTCCCTCCCTCCCTCCCCCTCCCTCCCTCCCTCCCTCCCTCCCTCCCTCCCTCCCTCCCTCCCTCCCTCCCTCCCTCCCTCCCTCCCTCCCTCCCTCCCTCCCTCCCTCCCTCCCTTCCTCCCTCCTCCCTCCCTCCCTCCCTCCCTCCAAGGCCGGGTTTTGTTGATTCTGGATGTGTTGATTATGGTAGCGGAATAAGGAGCACAGTGGCGTTGATGGTGGCGCAGATGAAGGTGGTGCTGTTGGTGGTAAAGCTGATAATGGCTGAGGTTGATATAAATTTATGTTTTCGCCGTCTTTTATTTGTTCGTATGAGAAATAGTTGAGAGCTCTTTTGAGAGTGAACTAGAATTTTACATACTTTGTTTTCTCCAAAAATATATGATCACACCGATTACACCAAGCGCTGGTACAAGAAGCAAGGCCAGAAACGACATCCAATTTTGTCCGTTAGTAGCTAAAATGAAAAACACTATCTTGTTATATTAAGAAAATCTTGGCCGAAATCTCTGCAAAAACTTTCGTCCCATCTCCAACCTGTCCTTTCTCGCCTAAACCCTTGAACGTCTTGTCTCCATCCAGATCCTCCCTTATCTTCAGTAATCTGGCCTTCTCAACAATCTGGATTTCGGGCCAACCATTCAACTGAAACGCTTCTGCTTTCCATGTTGCCTGACATCTATCATTCAGCTATAATTGACAAGTCCCAAGTTTCGCTACTTGCTTTCTTTGATGTCTCATCAGTTTTTGACATGGTGAACCACGGAATCTTGCTTCAACGCCTTGAATCCTCTTATGGTTTCAAGGGAACTACTCACCTTTGGCTTCGTTCCTACCTATCGGATCGTGCTCAGATGATCATATCTGGAAACTCGAGGTCTAAAATGGCTTCCAGTTCTTCTAGGAGTTCCACATGGCTGTGTCCTAGGACCCTTCTCTTCATTCTGTTCACGGCTGATATTACTTCATTAATTCCTAATCACACTGCCACGGGTCACCTCTCCGCTGACGACGTGAAGGATTACGTCCATGGTTTTCCTTAAATTAAGCTCAACTCGTTCTTGCTGTATTGACACTCTTTCCCATGACTTACACCTACAGTATCGATGTCTTCAAATCGCCTCTCTCTCTCTCTCTCTCTCTCTCTCTCTCTCTCTCTCTCTCTCTCTCTCTCTCTCTCTCTCTCTCTCTCTCAATTCCTCAAAACTCAACACATCTGGTTTGTCACTTCCAACAACTCCAGAAATGTGACCTTTTACTTCTTGCTGAAAACTTCCCCACTTCACTTTCTCTACTAGTGTACTTGACCTGGGTGTCACGCTGGACAGTTCTCTTACTTTCTCTGAACATATCACTCAACTTACACGCTCCTCCTACTTTCAACTCCGGCGTAAGAGGGTCATTCGCAGATCTATCTCCTAATCCACCTTGACTTCAATAGTCCATGCATTTGTCTGTTCTAGAATTTACTATTGCAATTCTGTTCTTATAGGCCTTTTCAAGGTCCGCCTGTCCCCTATCCAGTCAGTTCTCAATGCTACTGCCAGATTGATTGCTCTCCTTCCCAAATTCTTCCATATCGTTTATGATCAATCAATTGCACTAGCTTCCTCTTGTGCCGTTGCCTATATCCTCCCCGACTGTGCGCTACTACAGGCGGTTTGCGTAAAGGAGAGGTAGCGTTTTGAAGTGAGATTTGAGTCCCGCTGATGTTCGACAATGTAGAGTAGTCTTTAGGTCTGGCACTGGTTTGCTTTCTAAATCCAGGTTTCACATGGAAACGGTAATCTGGTTGTGGGCGGTCCTTTAATCTAGTGCTCCTGCGTAGGCCTAGGGTCTCGGGCTCAAATCTATCCGATTCTTCTAATATTGGTTTCTTGACGAAGGTTTCCAAGGGTAAGGCTGCGGCGGAAGGGAGTTCGGCAACTTCCGGTGGAGGTTCCGAAAAGTCAGGGTTCGTGGTGGTACTCACTTCCTTACTTACTTGTCTATCTGATTCTAGGAATTCTATCCTATTCAACAGACTTCTCTGGTCTTTCTTCATTTCAGAGTGGGATCTAGACAATTCAGATTGAGTTCTAGACATTTCAGATTGAGTTCCAGACATTTCAGCTTGTCCTTCGAACAGATCTCCTAGTCTTTGTCTTAGGTCAGACTGTCCTTCCTTAATTTGTTTTTCAAACTTAGACTGTCCTTCAAACATGTTAGTCTGCTATCTAGTTTATTTTGTCCATCAGTGAGTCGGTCATTTAGTCGTCTTTCTAGACCTTACAACACACGTTCAAGAATCGAAGTTTGAGTAAACTCCGGAGAAAGGGGTCTAACATCACCTTGCTCACCTACATCTAACGAGTGCAAAGATTCACGAGACATAGTAACTTAAAATATTATTAAAGATTCTGCATCAAAATTATTAACCGCAAATATACAATTAATGGCAATTTAAATCAGTCAATTTACATCAAACACAACATTTAACTTAACAATTTCCAATGGCAGAGAACTTGCAATGACAGCCAAATTGAAATAAAAGATGACTATTTACCCATCTTCATTAAACAAGGCAAATGATAATCCAGCGAATAAGAGGGAACGACGAAAGAGAATAATCCAGGGAATACGACGAAATCTAGCTAAGCGGTCTACATTTATTTCCCGGTACAAGCAGACATTTCTCGCATTTCTCAAATACAGACCCACAATAATCCAAGCGTATTCTTTCTTAATCTTAAACCGCTAAAGGGGACAGTAGATCATAGGAAGAGACTAACTGACTCGTTTCTCGATTCCTTATCCAAATCTAGGACCCTATGACAATCCAGAACAAAGGAGCTCTACGTGGAAAACAGTGACTCAAGAAGATCTGATCTCCTGGACCACTCGACGAAGAGTGTCTCCATGGTAATCCAGCTTAATAGGATCCGACCTCCTGGACGACTCGACGAAGAGTGACAAACTTAGATGGTGGCAAGGGCGCTATAAAAGCACTCCAACCAATCAGAAGTTAGCCTCCTAACGCTAACCTTATAAGGACACGAAACGGAGCAGATTCTTCGTGACGTAAGGGGTGAGTCATGGGTTCTGCTGCTGTATCAGGCGTGCTCAGCGCGTGATCAGTGGCTGATGGAAAATTCCAATAATAAAGCTATCAACGGCGCAACTGCCGAGGCCGAACATAAAACACCTTCGTTTCGGCAGCACACAACTTTCTTACCGCTAGATATCTCAGGGGAGAGTCACAAGTTATTCTAAAAATAGCCTACGTAATGGTTTTATCAATCCTTACACTCTCACAGCTCGTATTCAGTTCAAAGTTCTTGTCCTAGTCCTTAAATCCAAATTGAGCATTGCTCCTGAATATCTTAGGGATCATAGTCGCTCCCCTCTCTGTGCAGTTTCTCGTCGACCTCTCCGCGCTTCTTGGACAGACATACGGTACTCTTTTTGTTCCACGATTTTGGACCACTATGGTACAAACTAGATCTTTTGCCACCATTGGGCCCTCCCTATGGAATGCCCTTCCCTCCTCTCTACGTGTTACCATTCTTTCTGGGTCTCTTCCTACAGCCTTCTCTCTCCTCAAAACCGTCTTCTTTTCTAGGGGTTCTCGCACCGGGAGCGCTTCTGAATGGCCGCTGCTGTGAGCAGTGCTGTATAAATTAATTATTACAATGCAATACAAAAAAGATGTTATTTAGAGCTTTAAAAGATATTGTGCTTAACTGATTTTTCCAATTGCAGCAGTTGCTTAGGTATCCGTCCTACAGTAAACAAATCTGCTGTAGTTTCAGAAAAAGGCAACTGTGTTCGTAATAATAAAAAAACAGTTGTTTTCAAAGCAACATTAACGACGGCTGCGAACTGCGCGAAGCAACGCACAACTAAAACCCAACATCATAGAGATACAAGTTTTTGACAGTCAATTCATGATCACGTGATAGAGGCAATATGCACTTACCTTCCGCTAAATACACTTCAGTGGTAGAATCTGAATGCACCTTAGCATACATGGACTGCACTGTGCATGAGTTGTTCCGAATTGAACATGTAGCTTCACATCGATGCCATCCAACTTTCTTTGGTTTTAAAGTCTGATTATCAGACTCTTTGGAAATATCATCACCACTGAACCATTTCCATTTGTAAATGCATGATTGACTGGTGTTTGCGAAACAACTGACTTCGTCATTCATAGTCATGTTAGCTGTGACTTCGCTGCTGAAGACATCTGCATTAATTGAATATAACTATGTATACACTGCTGACAATAAAAAGAATATCAATAAGAGTAAAATAATATAATATTTAATTTAATTGATCAACGAGTGATTTAAAAAGTTTCTACTCATATCTACAGAAGTTGTACCTGCGCAGAACATCCACCATACAACTCTCACGAGTAGGAGGCACTATTTGCGATTAGCAAGTTCATCAGATCATGCAAATTATTTTCAGTGGATATTTTGGCGAACGGCGCACAGGGATAAGGCCCTATAGTAGGGTGGTCCTTAGTTATCAACTTTGACTTTTTTCATGGGCACCCTCTAGTTTGGTTTCTATGAATGAGAAAACAATTCTGTAATTTTTTCAGCTGAAAATAATAATATCTAGAGGTCGCTACCGGCTCTGAAAGTTTGCCATGGACAGCTAACATTGAGCGGTAATTGATACAAGCGAATAGTCATTGTGATTGACGCTCGTAAATTATTATGCCGTAAAATATTACGACTTGCATGGTTTGTATCTAGTCAACTTGATCTTTGCAAGTATAGTAATGTAATGTAATTGAACATTTATATAGCGCCCCTTCGAGATATCTATTCAGAGGCGCTCTCTGCGCTAGCTTAATAAATGTCATTACGAACGAATATATTATAATCAGTTAGCAAAACAATGCTGAAATAGTACCTTTTAAGGTGACAGGAAAGTCTAGAATTAAGTTTTAGCTAATTGGATACACTGTAAGATACATGTTACAAAGACACGTGTGTGACTTAGGTCAGGAATAATACATTCAGTAATACAAAGCTACAAAGCAAAGAAGAAATCCTGACAGTGTTTTACGATTGTATAAAACAACCAATCAAATAGTAGCAGATGCTTGTCAATTATAAATTGATCGATACAATACAATACAATTCCGTATAGCCAGTCATGTTCTCGAAGTTTGCGCATAGACATCCAACGCTTTGTAAGAAAAATTAAAGGTTTCTTCAAAAACTATTGAAAAATTAGGGAAAATAAGGAGAACAAGCAAAACAACCAGAAGTGCTAAAGAATAAAGAAGAAGAATGAGAATCAGGTCTACAGGATTTGTGTGACATTGCACATGCCCAAACCTTGCAAATAGCAGCATTGAAAGGGTAGACTGTTTCTATTAACACAGCCCACGCAGGGGACCCAGATGTGTTGTGTTGATAGAACTTTTGGCAAGAAGAGAGAGACAGTGCTGTACATAAAAGGAAAGTAAACATTGGACCAAAAATGGTGGCTGGCTGCATCCTGTTTGAGCAGACACTTGACAAGAATATGTTGTGGTGTGCATGTCACCATCTCATACTAGAAATAATGTGGAGGCATTGGTCATACTTTCTCGTGATCCATCCAAAGGTCCAGACATACCGGTAATGATTTTCAAGAGATTCCAGAAAAGCTGGGAACTTATAGACAGATCAAAATAGGAAACAGTAACAGCCGATAAGTTTTGCACGGTGCAATTTTCTATGAATCAAGAGATTATTGCCTTTGCTGAGAGTCAACTTCAACGATACCAACCACGGACGACTATCGCGAACTGGTGGAGCTGACCATAACCGTCTTGGGCGGAGTGCCTTCCAGGGGCATACCATTCAGAGCACCAGCTGGACTACAAAGAGCGAGGAGTATGGCCGGGAGTATTTACAGTCTTAAGATTTGGATGTTCAAGAGACAATTCAAGTTGACAAGAAGAGAAGAAAAGAGGATAGCTAACATCTGATTGTTCACTGTAATGCTGTATGTCAAAGTCTTGTTTCAAGCACCGTATGCACCATCTGCTTCTCAAATTGACCTGAAGCTCTTGAAGGACACTGACAGATACAAAGAGAAAAATAGCGCAGTTACAGAGGTTGCAATGAAAAAATGTCTGGGTCGTCTCTGGCATCTGTCGGAGGAATTGCTGGCTTATGCATACTTTCACGACAGGATCTCCATTGATACAAAGCGCCAAATGGTTGCCGCTGTGGACAAAACTGGCATCAACATCCTCAAAAGAGAACAACATTGATCAGCTAGAAGCAACTGGAAGATTTTTTAGGGAAAAGACTAGAATATTCTTCAGCATTACAGGCATTCCATCAAGTTTCCTTCAACTAGATGTTGATGCTTGGCCAAAAGATAACAACTGCAAGTTAGTAAAAACCCACCGCCAGCTTAATAAGAGTTATGAATGACATAGCAGAGCGTGGAGTGGCTGGCACTCGTGTGCAAGTATTACAAGCTTCCAACAAATAGCGAGGATCAGAAGCAGTTTCTGCTGTTGGTTGTTAAGGAATATCGTCAAAGATATCCAGACAGGAACAAAAAGACACTGATGCATTAATATATTAAATATTAATTGGATCTCAACATTTTCATGTTCACTTATGTGTATTGACCCAAATAGTAAATACCACTGTCCACCAGAATTTTTTGAATTTTTGCATAAGAATAGTACACACTATACAATATTCAATGTTTTATCAGCGGATTTTTTACAATTTGATATATGTTCGGTCCGGTAGCAACCTCTAAAACTTATAAAATCTTTACAAACTTTTCAATATACATATTTTTGTACCTAAAACAATAAGTTGGAAGGGTGCCTCCTTTAAAATTCATCAAAAATTTCTGTTACATGGAGCTAAGGACCACCCTAACCCTAATGTACATGTACAGCGCAGTGCGTTTGTCATGCGCATCATTAAAGATATTATATTATTATTATTATTATTATTATTATTATTATTATTATTATTATTATTATTATTATTATTATTATTATTATTATTATTATTATCATCATTATTATTATTTTTTACCCGAGGTAGAAATAATCCCTCAGGAACAAAAAATTAGGTTAGGAGTAAAAACGTTCTCCGAGAAATCAGGCCTCGTCCCAGTTTACACAGCCATCCGGAAATGTGCCTCTGAATGCAATGGCCTTGTGGCGCTGCACACAGATGGAAAGACGTTGGAACAGAAATTTAGTTTCCCGTTGATCTCCAGAGACAACTGAAATGCGACGTCCCAGCTCAGAGAGAAATTCAGCTTCCTCAGCCTTTACAGGTCCAAGGGTTTCAAAGGCAACGGGAACAAACATGTGGGTTGCAGGTAGGCCTGGGAGTCACTTTGGTCAGCCAATCTGACCCCACTTGACCCTAAAGTGACTTGAGGTCGACTTGAAGTCGACAACTTGGAGTCAAAACGACTTGACCCGACTTGGCAGAAAAACAACCAACTTCCGACTTAAAGTCGACTTCTGACTTCGTAATGGTAATTACGATTACGTATGGCTAATAATACAAAAATGTCATGCCAATTTGCCTGGCAAGCATTAATTTCTTATACTAATGAGTAATGAGATCTCAACACCTGATGAATAAAATTGCTTATTAGGCCTATTTTAAGCTGTTTTTGTTTGTACTTGAACAGTTCTGTAATGCTCTAATGGATTAACAGAAGAATCTGCTAGCGGACCGCGGACTGGTTGCACTGAATGGCGTGTTATAATGACACAGTTTAATTCTGTTGTCATAATTATTTGGCCACTAACGTCATTCAAATAACAATGCGTGCGTATCATCCCACAGTACTACCACTCACCGGCAATATAGTCGATCATTGTCTAATACAACAGTTTTTCCGACTGCAAACGACTAATGCAGTGCACCAAAGTAACGCAAAACGATCGATTGATTAGTATGAGAGCCAGATTTCTTTTCGTCGAATTCACTGACGACTAAAAGTTCATTGATTTGCGCGCGTTCAGCTCTTGAGAAGGCAGAAGTGCTAACATTATTTTATATTAACATTTCCATTCACCAGTTTTATGAAACGTGCGTGTGACGCTTAACATATAATAAATCATGATAATTATAGATAAATTGAAACCGATAAAAAATAAGTAGGCCTAAGTAACTGCTTAGACCAACCGACGCAACCGGCGTCGATAATACAAAATAATATGGCAGTACCGTTCTGCGTTTTTTAATATTTCTTCTTTCTCTTTCAAATGAGATGAAAATCAACTTTTATCTTCAACACTTCAATTCAATATATATCGTCAACATAAATCAACTATATTTCTTAATACTTCACTCTCAATATACAGCTCTATCTACTATATTAAGACAACTTCATTATTCAAATCGACTGTAATCAGCAATTTATAACCTTTCCCGCGCTATTAATTAGCACGTGCTCAGAACAAGCTATATTCAGTCAATGTTTACATAAGACAAACGGCGCTGACCGTTCGCTCAACTAGATCGTGTTTATACATATATAATTATATACAGGTGCATTGTCATGACACAACCCTAACACACTATAAGTCTTAAAAACGCTTGTTCACACTAAAAACACTATACAACTGCTTAAACTCCGCCGTGGCCTCACGATCATTAGTGTGGCGAGATAAATTTAGATTTCTTTGTGTCCCAAGTCGGTTTAAGTCGACTTCTGTAGAAAACAACTTGAGGTTACTTTTCAGTACAAATTCGACTTGGGGGTCAGTTGCGCTAAGCAGAAACGACTCGACTCGACTTGGGATGCCCAAGTCGACTGGGGTCGACTTATTGGGGTCGACTCCCAGGTCTAGTTGCAGGCAACAATGCATATTTGGTAGTCTTATGAATCGCGGCTTGCTCAGCTGCGGAGCCTGCTGAAATTGCAGTCTGTGACAAGTAGGAAGCATTATTATTATTATTATTATTATTATTTTTTTTTTTTGCCCTGAGGTACTTCATTCCCCCAGGGACTTATTATTATTATTATTATTATTATTATTATTATTATTATTATTATTATTTATTTTTTTATTGCCCGAGGTAAGTAAAATCCCTCAGCCTCTAAGAAACTAAATAAATTATTATTATTATTATTATTATTATTATTATTATTATTATTATTATTATTATTATTATTATTATTATTATTATTATTATTATTATTATTATCTGCAGAGGCGCTTTCAGAAATCAACTGCAGATGACAGATGCACAACATTGCACATTAGATGTGTCACATTGCGTCAGTGTGTGAGTATTTGTGTGTATAATACTTGCGGCCAATTCTCTCTTTCACGGCCGTACGGCCGCAGTTTGCGGACCGCTGTTTCAGGTTAATGTGCAGAGGTTTTAGCTATACGTCTTCTTAACCACTTAAAACCCTTGTTATGTTATTGTCAATAATTTTATGACTGTGCTTTTGTTGCTCGAGTGGCTCAGTGACGTCAGAAACGCACCACCCCGAATTAATGGGCCTCCCAGTATAAATCAGCGGGCCAACATAAATCAGTGGGCCAACCGGTTAGTGGAGAAATTTTGCAACAGGCCAATGGAGGCAGTTGGCTGGTTAGGGTTATTATTCATGCATTGTTGTTGATTTCAATATGAATAGAATTCACGCAGCGACCGCTTTACGCACAGGAGCCTGACCTATTTTAGCCCATCAAGCAGTTACCTAAATATGTCCAAGTTGCACAGGTGAGCCAGAATTTGACAAATATTCTCATATTTTCAAACTAGTTTCTAATTCAATGACTTCCATGGTGTCATTCTCTAATTCAAAATTCATATAAATTTTCGATGCCAGAGTAACACGTTCAAAAGAGCAATTGTTTAGATAGTGAAAGCAAATTTATTTCCAACTAAATTATTCGATAGTGAAAAATGATTACTTAGTGCCATAAAAAACCTAAAATGACCTTTTAATGCAGGATTACCCGGCTATAACAATTATTGCGTTGCCAGCTGCTACCCTACATAGCACAACCCGCAATGCGGGAAGCCCGCTACCAGCAGGGATTTACAGTAACTTGTAACCTAAGCACGTTACGCATGGTTTTGGTTCAAAATTTACGTCTTTGATGAGTGGCGTAGACCTACCTTTCATTGAAAGCCAGAGGACATTATGACTTTTAGACTCCAGGAGCTATAGAGAAAGGCCAATGGTGATGATTTATGTTCGCGTAGAAAGCTTCAGTAGCGTACAGGCTAATTCAATGCATTGAAAGAAGAACACAAAATTTAATTTACATTAAGGCCACAGACCTGTATTAGATATTTTGACTAAATTAATGGAAAATAAGCAGGCGACGTGAAAGAATAGTCCACAGTTGGTTGGAACAGCACATATTACTCTCAAAAAGCAATGCTTGTGAACAAGAATTAGGTAGGGCCTACTAATGAGGGCAGAAGTAACAAGAACTCACATATGCATTAATAGTCTGGTGTTAATTGCACAAGGGTTTCTTGCTGCCAGAGATGATTTAAAATCACATCAAATTGCCACATTAAACGTAGTGGAACGTAGTGGAGACACTCATTTCCTCTACTAGGCCCATTATCTGGCAATGGACGAATCCCAAGCTCCTGGACGACATGAAGCTAGCGCATCGCAGTCCGTTTATAATATTTCCAGCTTACTCCAGCACAAAATTATACTGCTTGGTGACAGAGGCATGGTATGCGCAAACAACTGGCCCACGGTCATACAACGGAGTCAAACCCGCAACCGCATGATCCGTGACCAAGCGCATTACCGATCATAGACCATCGAGTCGTCCAGCAAAAAATGCCACATTAATGTCTGTGATTCCTTCAATATGTGAGTAATCGTCTGTGAGTGTCTTGGTCTCTTGGATACCCATAGGTAGGTCCATGTGACATTGACAGACTTGAAAAAGCACTCACGCAATGTATATATAAGAATATAGGGCCTACTTTATAGCCGATTTATACATCGTTTTTCCGCCTGTCGTTGTGCCAAAATCTCGTGTATTGCATGTAAACAAGTCTTTAATTTCAACGGCTTTAACCCCAGTCTTGCGCAGTAGGCCTACAGGTTTCAGCATCGCATCGCCCGTTGACTGTTATAGTTTCGCTGGCAAAACGGAGTCTCAAAATCAACTTCGACAATGGAATCTAGAGCTGTGATGATTCTTGCCATAATAGTCATCATACGTCATAAAATTAGTATGTCTTTTCAAAATCAAAGAAAGATATTTGTTAGCTTTTGATTGTAGTTCAGTTCATATAATAAACTCTTGTCATTTTTGTATTGAACTTAGAGCAATAAGTCAAACGGAATTAAGTAGGCCTATTCCCGATGAAATGATGCTATCTAAACATTTGAAATAGACCAAATAGAACCAGTGAGGTGCTCTCCAAAGGATTGAACTTTTTAGGGTTCTGCTATCAAAATGCACGATTATTGTAGCGTAAATCTGTGAAATTGTTGAGAAGTTATTCAAAAGGAATTATGAAATCATGTTGAATTGTGAAATTTCAGATGCAAAGTTGAATGTGATTCCGCGTGACACTGAGGTAAAGATCAACGATTCGACTTTTATGAACTGTTCAACGTCCCTTCAAGCAAATCTCGTCCAATGGCGACATGGCAACAATTATGTTTACACCGGAATAGCTATTCTGGAGCCTTATAATGAAAGGTTTTCGGTTGAAATTAGCATATCGACAGGAACCTGCAATTTAGTCATTCGATCAGTCCAACCTTCCGATGCCGGAACATACGAATGCGCGGAAGATGAAGGGATTGGTTATCGAAGTTCGGCTCAACTGATAGTTTTAGGTATTTTATATAATTACAACCTTCCAATTTTTAAGATTATTGTCAGCTATCAGCACGCACTAGAATTGTTGACCATAATATTGTGTTTTGACACTAGACGGTCTATATATTATATAGACCGTCTAGTGTCAAACACAATCGTTGCTGACATTCGTCTGATAGTTTTTGTCTATTTCAGGAAGCCAATACTAATGTCCCGCTATAGAACACAGTTGCAGTTCTTTGATACTAAGCATGCAGCTGTGTCTGCAGACGTTCTAATCACACACTTGGAGGCATCACTTGTAGGAGCAAATTCAAAGCATTATAACCGAGTCGTTTACCGACAGATTAGGCAATTTTGACTTAAACTCAATCCTTGGCCGTGTTCACCTTCACCACAAGACATAGTGATCATTCTAAGAGCGTTAGCATTTCGCAAAACTTAGGCTACATTTCGTTTACCGCATGTAATCGGTAGCTTGATTGAACACCTAATAATTAAAACGTGATAGTGTTTGCTTCTTTCACGTATTACCGAAATAACGATGCTAGGAAAACAAAAATGAACACGTCCAGTAGGGTCGCAGTGAAAAAAGTTATGATGATTTTTTAAAATATTGCCTTGGACATCCCCCAGTTCTGTTCGTACTGGCAGTAGAGACTCCTGTGCAAATGTTTTTTTTAATATTCCATTATTTTGGGGTGCCATATGACAACTCAAATTTTGCATATAACATTATGCGTCATCGAAGCCGTTATATCAACATTTTATATTTTTCAAGAGCTGGAAGAAAGTCAAACACTTCTAGAGCCTATTATTTGCTTACTCTAATATGTGATGAGTGTGATGTACCATGGATTGTTGGACATCTTGTTCCATGATGATTGGTTTTATAAATAAATGATTAAATAATAAATATATAAATTAAAACAAAGTGGAGCTGAGGAGTTAATAAATAATTTTAATTTTTAAAACAATTTTCTGGACTTCTGTACATTTAAGGCTTTCCTAAGCTTAATTATTTATTTATATTTACTTACACTATCCCATAGTATCCAATTTCAAATTAATCCACCATTTGGTAACAGAGGAAAACATTTCCTATCAAAAGTATATAATAATATTTTTCAAAACAATTAATATCTGACTAATGTTTGGTCTCGGGTCAGGACATATCATTAGCATAATTATTAGAAAATCAGATTATTAGCAACTTTGTACAAGTTTAAATTTAAATAATGTTTTAGCTTATTTCAAAAATTAATTTGCAAGAAAAATCATAAAATGCCAAATACCCAACACTTAGTCTAGTTTAATGTATTCAGTGTTTCGAATCTCTTTATTCACTTGCTTGTTTAAGTACTTTTTAATTGGAAACTGACAAGGATTCATTCATTCCGATAATTTATACAGCGCCCTTCAAGAAGCTTACTCAGAGGTGCCCAAAGTTTGGTATGTTCAAAACCTTCTACCAGATCTATTACTGATATTTACCTTGTTGGTTTCACAAATGATTCAATCAATAGTGCAAGGCTGCCTTCCTGAAAAACATACATTACAGATTTTTCATTTGTTAAAAATCAATGGCAAAACTGTTCGTGAAAGTGCACGCATGACAATTGGAACAGTCGCGGCCTTTTGGAATAAACTCACTTGCCTATGGCTACAATGCAGCATGCAATCGGGAGGCTTCAGAAGATCTACAATGAGTGGAGGAATTCACCAAAGGCAGCATAGAGAGATGGAGAAACACAGAAAGTCAAAGAGTAAAGATTTGTTGAATAATTGGTGAAAACAATTAATATTTCACATTCTGATGCGGAAGTGTTAAATTAAAATCCTGAAGACAGAGCATTTCGCAGGTTCAGCCTGGATCTGGAAGGATATCAAGTTCAATGGCACAAGTGGATAACAAGTAGAAAAACAAGATGACGAGAAACAAAAGAGAGACACGATTAAATTAAGACTAGCATTTATCAAGATACATTGAGGCAATCTTTTACTACTACTCTAATGTCTAGTTCCAGTGGTATTAAGACAGCTGCCGAGTTTTTTAATCTGATTCTTCAGATCGTGATAACTGTGATATAGACTGCGTCTAAAACTCTGAGTCTGGTGATGAAGCAGAAACCCCAAAGACTAAAAGACCTCGCCCAAAAATATTATCAGTCCGCAAGTAGAAGAAGATTTTGATCGAATGAAGGTCAGCGTTAGTAGGCCTAATGCGTGGAAACAGAGTAGCATCTAGTTGGAGTGTCAGCAGACTGAAGAAAGGTTGAGTGTGGTGAATGATTAGACAGAAAGGGGAGTGGCACTGATCCAAAAATAAAATCAAATTCTGATCAAGGATAAAGGTCTAAAGCAGGCCTTGCTCAGGTGGTGTCCGATAATCGAAACTGACAAGGTGACAAGGTTGAATAATGCTCACCAGTACTTTTTAATTACTCTACTTTTAAGCATAACAATTTAAGATTTACTTTCTCTTACACAAAATACGAAGAAAGTTTATAATATTATCACAATTTTGTTTACGATCCTTGTCTAAAATATGGAAAACTTGTCATCTCATGTGGCACACCTAAACGATGGAATAACTTTATTATATATTGCGCACTGGCTTAGTTTATCAAAAGGAACATAATCTGGGGCTGTCCCATCAATTTACTAAAAATAATTTTTTTGAGCACCACCCTAACGTCCAGGTTAATATATAATTTCACTCACCTACTCACCAACTATGCATTCTACATTTTATTCCACTTTCACCTCGGACTCACCTGTGCGCAATCTTAGCGTCACCTTTGATCGCACCTCTCCTTCTCTAATCACATATCCAACCTCTCGCTTCTTGATGCATATTGGTGACCTCCGCCGCAGTCGACCCATGTTTGACTCTAAAACTGCTTCTACTATTGCTATTTCTATTGTTCAGTCTGAGTTTCATAACTTTAATTCCGTTTTCCTCAATCTCGAATGCACCCAAATTAAGCGTGTATAACTCATGCAAAACTCACTAGCCCGAGCTGTCATCAGCGTCATATATAGGCCTATTCGTTTATTGAGCTCACAGCTGACATACCGCAGCCATTTACAAAGAAAGAAGAAATGTATTAGAAAATATTTAAAAATCAAATTAAATAAACAAAAAATAAAGAATTCAATCGGTCATAGTTAGATAGAGTTGTTGGAGTGGACATCAAAGCATTTAAATCACTAAACTGTCTTTGATCCCTGAGCACATCCACTTCACAGTAGGGTGGTCCAGAAACAAAAACGTCAAGCCAGAAACCAAGACACCCCCTAACTTTTTTACACTTGTCATTTGTATTATTCTGAGAAAATTTCAGCTTCCTAGTCCAACTGGAAGATGATGCTCAATGACGTCAACCTTTAACATAGTCATCGTTATGTAGAAGCATAGGCCTAATGTGTTATAAATTGTGATTACCTTGACAACTTTCTTATGCAACTGTGCAGTTTAGTTCTTCTACTTACTTGTTCATATTTTGAACATAGTACACAGTTCTTATTACAAATCTTGCTCTATATTTCCTGTTTATACACAGACATTTAGTTTAAATGTATTTTCAATGATATTTGTACAAAACATGGGCATACTGTTTATGCAGCACACAATTCCAGAATTCATATCTTTGATTGCATTTAATCAGCATTCTGCAGCTATTCATATATTCATACATACATTCTAACATACCTATATACAATTATAATACATGCATGCATGCATACATACATACAAGCTTACATAGTATATACTGATGCTTATATTCATACATACATTCATTCATACATACATGCATGCATTCAAACGTGCATAAAGACATACAAGCATACATGCATGCATACATACTTGCGTGCATACATAGAAAGCTAAAACGGTTCATGCTGAGTCATTGTAGTAGCTGAATTTATACGAGATTGTGCCTTGGTGATTGACTTCGATGGTAAAATCCTTCCTGATATTTCTTGAATCGAAGACATGGACCGCCTACCACTGCCCTTCCAGTGCTGGTTTCTGGAGGTTGCAAAGATGAGCTACTTGGCATTTTAAAGTTTACCTCTGGAACAGGATGTAATGAAGCCAAGGCTGTTTGTGATCTGCTGGAAGCATGGAAGTTGTACTAAAGAAATCAAGCGATGTGCTTTGACACTACTTCTGTGAACACTGTTAGCTTCAATAGGCATAGGCCTATGTTTTCTGGAAAATTATTTGTCCAGAGCTCCTGTGGTAGGTTTACAGTCAATATGTCATAAAACTGATCTTAGCCAAGGTTTTCATTTTGTGCTGCGATCCCTCAAGTTCCTCATAAATTTCAATCTTCAAGAGATGTTAGATTTTTTGCGAAAATGTGACACATGACAAATTTCGGGGACTAGAGGAATTCCGATATAGATGCAGTGCTGAAGGAAGGAATTTCTGTGGCATATACGTCTTGGAACATCATTTGACTGTGCCATGGCTGATTATTTATACTGTTTCCTTGCAGCAAAAATTTTTCTGACACGACACAAGTACTGCTTTTATAATGGTAAATTCGTAATCTAATCAAAATACTACGATTTCAAGACGTTAAGCAATAATTTCAAACCAATCGGTCTTTTAGTTCTGGTAAAGGGGAAGGGTCTGTGAACACCTTCGACTTCCAGTTGGAGCAGGAAGCTAAAGTTTTTCCAGAATGATACAATTAGCAGGTATAAAAAAACTGAGCGGTTGTCCTGAATTCTAGCTTAAACTTCATTTTTCAGCATTTAACTATGGACTAATCAGGACGCTGCGTGTCGTAAATGACACAGCGGAGCGTGAAGTCAAGCTCTTTGAAGAATATAACAGCCTCCTCACAAATGATGAGGAAGAGAAACAGTTTATCCTCGAAGTTGTCGAGTCAAACAGAAAAGCTGTCCCCCTGAAATTACGAAGAAGTCTGCTATAGCTGCAATGCTGCAGAAATGAAGCTCTGCGACACATACTTCTGGGACATCATTTGACTGTGGTTTATTATGGAGACTGCTTCCATGCAGCAAATAGCTGACATAACTATTGCCTTTGCATAAGTAAATTGATAATCTGGTCATAATATTAAGAATAAAAGACACACAGCGTATTTTCTAACCGATCGCACTGTTAGTTCTATATGGTAAGGGGAGGGGTCCGTGAGCACTGTCTTCCAGTTAGAGTAGGAAGCTGAAATTTTACCAGAATGATACAATAGACAGGTGTAAAAAACTGAGAGGGTGTCTTGGTTTCTAGCTTGAACTTCATTTTTTACCATGTGTCCATGGACCACCCTACTTCACAGTCCTATCGCTAACCCAGACATCATTACAATAATCCCTGCCGCAGTATCTTCGACAACTTCTAGCCATCCAATCACCCCGCTTCCGTCTTCAATCTCCATTCGCCTCAAGTTCTCCATCCGATCCATATTCTACACAGCACCTCGACACTGGAACACATTTCCTCTGAATTCCGTATACTCCAGTTACTCCATCAACATTGCGACTTATCCTCTGTAATCTCCCTCAGACTCCTCCACTCATTACCCCACAGGTTTTCTATTTCAAATTGAAGTCTAATATCTTCAAGATTTCCTCTCCTGGATAAGGATCCTCCACTTTCCCGTCCTCACCGCCACCTCATCTATCTTGTCTCTCTGGCAACCGGACTCGGACCTCCACTGGACATCGATCCTTCGACAACCCCTCTGACTTGACGCAGCGCTCTTGAATTAGCTGTTGCCCTGCTTTTAGCCTTACAGTATCATTTTATAAATTTAGACTTTACAATAACGATTACGATTGCTAGAAACCAATACTTATTTTCATTGACTAATAATAGAAAACAAAGTCATAAGAACATGACTGTAAGATATTGCAAATCTAATGTGTTTTAGATGCTGATCCGATCTGCAAATCCAACATGCATTCTGAAGGAGTCATTGGACCAAACAGTTGTGGTATAAATCCAGACGTAGTCCAACTTTCATGCAGCGTAACATACCATGGGAACATTCCTCCAAGTCTTAAATGGAAAAAGAGGGGAAACAATCAATCAGTTTCAGATGGTCTGATCAACGTCACCTCCAATACTAACGAGGTCACCTACAAACTGACGATGAATAGTACACTGGATCTGAACAACGCTTCGTTAATCTGCGATGCTACGAGAACATCGAAGAGCCAATACAGCTGCTCTTCTGACATCATTAAAATCATGTGTAAGTTGTCTTTAGCATTACATCAACTAGATCACGTGCTCAGTGAATTTTTCAAGAAATGCAAAGTTTAGTTAACATCTATTGTTAAACATTTAAAGTTTAAATATTTTACGTCTGAGATAATTTATCATGAAGACAAATTTAAGCATATTATTATGTAATAGGCTCATAGCCTTTCTGTTAATAAATGAAACTAAACAACATACAGTGCTGGACTGACTGAATGACAGACTGACTGATTGGCCGACTCCTTTGCAGCAATGAACCACTCAAGCGAAGGTCCGAAGCAGCGAGAGAGAGGATTACAGAGAGTCTGTATTATGATAGAAGCTGATGATAGAGGTGAGACCAAACTAGATTTGTAGACTTTCAGGTTTTGAATTTAGGTTCATTTCCCCAGGTTTGAATCCCCTCGAAAAGCCATTGAGAGCGCATAATTGGGCGACAGACAGAAGAAAGTAATTGCTACTTAATCGAATGTATTTAAGTCGTCGGACTTTAAAAGCCACGTCTGCCAAAGACGGTAGAAACTGATGTCGCAGATGTCGGTGGCATATTACGTATCATTATACATCGGCAACGACGAGCTGCGTTGGTTTCCCAATTGCTTTTAGTAGGCCTACACTCTCGTCGTTAAAGTGTTAAGTTTTCCAATTTTTTAACTGGCACTTCTTAGAAATTATATATCCAAAATACTTTATGAATTAAATCTCTCGCATGAGTTCTATTAGATGTGAAGTTTGTGAAGGCTTCTGCTTCGTAGAAGCATGCTTCCCTCAAATTAATTTGCAGCAAACTGCTTATAATATATTATATTTGAAGAAACTTTGCCCGGGTTTCCTCCTCTTTGCATGCCTCCCTCGGAGCTGTACTTCGAAACACCACGCAATAAAGCGATCTGACTTTATTATTTTATTCTTTAGGGCTATCCTGTTGACGGCATCAGCAGATGAACTTTGAAATGACAGATTGTTAATTAATATTTCTGCTGTTGTTGAATCAATAAACGGCTGATTGATTGATTGATTGACTTTATCCCTGCTTGACAGTTGGAAGTCGACCTGAAACCAAAACTGATCTCATCTGTCTACCTATTTCATTTTGATAGGCAGTATTATTTATTAAACGAAGATATATATATATAGTAAATATAAGTATATATCTTTACTGCGGGTGGCTCGGTCGCAATATAAACGTGGAGTACAATACAATACAATACAACACATTACAACTGGGGCGCGGTGGTATAGGGGTATGTTCGGTGCCTTGCAGCCGTAGGGTTTCGGGTTCGAATCCACCTCAAAGTCGCCGCCGCGTAGGGACCCTGGGCAAGTCCTTCACTCGCAATTGCTCATGCGCTTCGGCGTGAAACTCAGATTCAGCGTCCGCGCAGTAGTCGGGAGCGCCTCTGAATGGGAAATCTGGTAGGGGCGCTATAACAAGTGTTCAAATACAATACAATACAATACAATACAATAATTATATATAATTTATTAGCAACGCGTTCGAACCCGTACCTTGGTTTTTATACACGGTGTTCGTCCTACACACTAACGTAGGCTACTAATCAAGTTACCTTGACTCATATGCAAAAAATGTAGTAGGCTATCGCCACATCGTGACAGTCTTTATGCAAACGCATATTCTCGGTCTACATCTAGCCTAATGGTATAGCTTGCCAGATGCATACTTTTCTCCCACACTACACAGATGGTTTCGGGCGAAACACCTGCTCCCAATATTCTACCATACGAAGGAGACCATCAATTTTCGCATCCATTACAAAATAGTATCTCTTACCTATAATGCCCGTCAAACGTCTAAACCCTCTTGCATTCGCTAGCTATTCACCATCCAACCGCCTGGGTTTACTTGCTCATCATCATACCTTTCTCTATCTCGGCCTCCAATCTCATCCTCTCTGAAATTCTGTAACCGCTTCTTAGTCTACGCTGCGCCAGCTCTTTGGAACGGACTCTCAAAAGACTTCCGCCAGTTTGCTCATCCTCCTATCGCGCCTCTTAACTGAACTTCTCCTCCGCTTGCATTCTCCTCTTCTGCTTTCCACTCACGACTGAAAACCGAACTGCTTAAACTATCCTATCCTGATTCTACTCCTGCGCCACCACACGACCACCATCATCACCGATTGCGACCGCAGCAACATGCTGTCTCCTCGGCTTGACCCCCCCCCGGATTTTGACCTGGCATCGAAACGAACAGAGGAGTTTGGTTATTGCGGTCTTGATTTGATATAGCGCCGGTGAATAAGCTGGTCCTCTGACGTGGATTTTGTGGGCGCTGAGAAATTTTCGAAGATTTACATTACATTGCATTACATCACCTATAGCCTATAGTATAGGGCCTTATCCCTGTGCGCCGTTCGCCAAAATATCCACTGAAAATAATTTGCATGATCTGATGAACTTGCTAATCGCAAATAGTGCCTCCTACTCGTGAGAGTTGTATGGTGGATGTTCTGCGCAGGTACAACTTCTGTAGATATGAGTAGAAACTTTTTAAATCACTCGTTGATCAATTAAATTAAATATTATATTATTTTACTCTTATTGATATTCTTTTTATTGTCAGCAGTGTATACATAGTTATATTCAATTAATGCAGATGTCTTCAGCAGCGAAGTCACAGCTAACATGACTATGAATGACGAAGTCAGTTGTTTCGCAAACACCAGTCAATCATGCATTTACAAATGGAAATGGTTCAGTGGTGATGATATTTCCAAAGAGTCTGATAATCAGACTTTAAAACCAAAGAAAGTTGGATGGCATCGATGTGAAGCTACATGTTCAATTCGGAACAACTCATGCACAGTGCA
>JACEVL010001579.1:0-25422 GCA_020284085.1 Aporrectodea caliginosa
GACAAGCGACATAGCGAAATCGCTCTACAACAACAAGTTTTCATGCTCTGGCGATCTCCCACAGAGCAGTTTCTAATGCAGTATGACTAGACATTTATGTGAAGCCAAAGGCTGCATGTGGCCTATTTGGTTAGCGTGCTAAGTCTGTAATTCAAGACTCTGTTTAAGGCAAGTGGTAAACTTGTTCACAACCATAAGCCTCTGTCATCAAGAAGTATAATTTGGTGCCTGCATAAGCTGGGACGTTAGCGACAGTGCCGTAACGCACATGGTCCGATGACGAAGACTGGGATTTGTCCATTACTGCCATGGCTCAAAGGCGAAGACCACAACCGAGAACCGCCCCTACATTCTTTTATAAAATGTTTAGAGGCACATCCAGGAACCTGGAACCAATCCAGCCACACCCCGTTTGGTTATAACTTCTAAGGCACACCGCTGAATTGCTCCAAAACTGTTTTGGGAGAGGACTGCTGTCTAAACTTGTAAAGTAAATTAAGGTTATGGGCAAAAAAGGAAAGTAGGCTAAAAGTTCATTAACGACAATTAGGTCACACAAATCCTGATAACTTACTCTTTCTGAACTTTCGTATCCGCCACCCAGCTACTAGTTCATTACTAGGAAGACAAGTAGCCTCATTTACGTAAAACTAATACAAGGAATAGGCCTACTGAATACAAAGACTCAGTTTATGATGAAAACTGCGGCAAATGCTGTCTCTTTTCAAGCGTCGGACTAATAACAATATAGATATACTATTGATGAGAATTTTAAGCTGATTGACCAGTTTATTCGAAGTGATTAACTTACACCCAAAGATGCCGCAACGCCGGTCGCAGCCACGACGAACACACCGACCAAAGGGCCATATGGCAATGGGGAGTTTTGGTCACCTGGCTGCAGATTGCTCATCTTGTCGAAATCCAACGCCGGTGAGTTAGACAAACTACATTTATTTGCAAAACTTGGTTTTAACGAATTAAATATTCCAGAAGGAGATAGCTCACAGGATGCTCCATCTTGTCGAAACCTAACGCCGGTGAGTTAGACAAACTAAATTTATTTGCAAAACTTGATTTTAACGAATTAAATATTTCGGATGAAGAGAGCCTACAAAACACAAACCATTATCTAGGCCTACTTGTTGCCTAGCAACCAGCTCCTCGAATGCTCTGGATCAAGAGGTCAAAGACGATATAGTTCTGTATTGCTACGGGCAGCATGATGTCATCGTGATTGTTTTACAAATTTCAAACTGTCTACAAACGCGAAATAAATAAAACGTGATAATCTGATAAGATGATATCAGCAGTATGAAGAACACATGAAAACCTATTTGAATGCATCAAAGTATAACTTTAATTACGTTTGGTAGGACGCCGCTATAAGGCTGCCAGTAGGTTACGTGTTTACTTCAGCTATCTACAATTATTGCATGACTGGATCGGAACCATGCAACCAAATTCAATCGATAGGCCTACATCTCCTTCACCGTTAATATAAACTCTAGAATAGTACAGGGTTCGGGATTAGGACCAATCAACCTTATAATAACAATATCCAAACTTGGGCCATCCCACTCAGGAAACTAGGATGCAAAATATGCGGATTGCTGATAACAGCTACCTGCTGAATGCTGATCCCATCCTCAAAAAGTGCCACTATCCCAGAAGAACTGGAACATGTTACGCTGTGGACGGGTACAGGTAGCCTAAAGATAAACTCCTCGTCGCAGAATAGTCCGAATAGAATAGAATACAGAGATCTGTCTGCTCCTATTTCTACAGTGAACTGTATAGGCTTGTATGTGCTTGTGCAACAGTGTGTATTCTATGATAAAGAGACACAGACACTTTTTAATTACTCTTGTGTAGGCCTACTCAATGCGGTAATAATACACATGGCGCAGGTTTACTCCGACAATACATTACATATTGAAGCGTTTGCAAAGACGTTCAAGCTTAAAATGACTGTGACTGCAGATTTCCAGAGCTAAAGACCTATTTATGTTTCCACTCTGAAATTTATATTACGCATTGTGCACTACTACTCCGCTCAGGATTAGAAGCCCATGAGTTGGAGTACATATATATTTGACCATGTTTGTTAGTATGCGCAATATATTCCCCAGACAAACATTAGCCTGTCTGCTCCCATAAAATATGCACTGGGATCTATACTTCGATCTCCATTTGACCACTGACTGGACAGCCTCTGACTCGACTCAGCGCTCATGAATAAGCTGGTGCCCTGCGCTTAGCTTTCAAGTGGTGCTTTAGAACTTTGCTTTACGCCTACGACAACACTGTACATGTCAGTAGATGCAACAGCTTGAAGAGTGCAGGAAGCCCAATGATAGTTATTATTAACAACACTTCTGAACTTCTTATATCTCGAAATAATGGTGGCATTGTTTAAAAATCGATAATAAAAGCACAGAAGCAAATATCAAATGTGTCTCCAAGCATTTGTAAGAAAGTGTACAACATACTAGCTTCTTTAGGTCTACGATGTGCCAGTCACCTTCTTAAAACAAGTGTATAGGCTACCATAATGTAATGTAATGTAATGTAATTGAACATTTATATACTATATAGCACCCCTTCAAGATATCTACTCAGAGGCGCTTCTGCGCCCTGCCTGTATGATGTTAAATGTCATTGAGAACGAATACATTACATCAGTTAGCAAAACAAAGCACAGTAAGCTGAGTCACCAGTGGCAGGTCCACGCACACATGTGGAACCAACCAACGGATTCCCGTCAACAGCTGAAGATGGCATGGATGTTCAGAGTCTCTGGACCAATTTGCGTCGATAGGGTAGAGCGGCGACAGGTGACAGCATTCGCACACACGATGACGCTGCCGAAGAGCAGTTCCCCACTGGTGGAAGATGACGCATTTTCGGCTAGCGGTCGAGGCGCAAGGAGTACGGAGAAAATTCATTCGTCGTATGTCGGTCGGTAGATTGAAGCGCCTCCAGTGACTGAAGGTCGAGGTCACTCCAATGGCCCGCGTCGGTCGTTCTCCACCGAGACGAAAACACTCGGCTATAGGCGGCGTACACAGTCCGTGTGGCTCAGACTCGACCGTATACATCAGTGGCGTAACAATGCTAGAATCACATGGCGCCTAGGTCGATGTGTTTTTTGTTGCGAAGAAAAAATAAAAAAAGTAACCTTTTAAAATGATATTTGACAAAAATCCGTGGCAAAACTGACGAATAAGTCCAGTACGCATCATAGCACCAGAAAAATGCTCCAACATGTTCAAAGCTACTGAAGAAAATTCTGCATTTACAAAAGATGCAAAAAAATATCCGTCGAAATGACGAAGAGGTCGATCAGTCGACTGACATGGCTGATGACATGCGCAGATGTGTCTATTGGCTATTAAACCAGGAGAACAACTATACATTGACTTTAAACAGAAAACTATAAATTAGTAAAATAATAACCTGGTTTAACATAACTAAAACAGTACACTGAGTAGCAACTTATGACAAATATAACCATATTCAAGTGTGAAACTATACATTTGACTGTTCAGAATATACAAAACACTTCTTAAAGGCCTCCGCATTCTTTGTCAGGGATTCCCAATTGATCATTGCACACAAGTACAGCCATCAGACAAAGTGAACACAGTTCATCCAGTAACATAGCTGCTCCAGTGCGAGGATAATATCAACAATAACAACAATAATTATACAATACAAATGAAAATTTATAGATTGCTTTAACAAGATAGGTCTTGCGCGAGAGCGTGTTTCGCTACATTCTTAGTCATAGTGTAATGTGAACAAATGAGTTTTTAGTTTTGTTTTATATTGGGGAACAGATGTGTACAACAACAACAACAACAACAACAACAACAACAACAACAACAACAACAACAACAACAACAACAACAACAACAACAACAACAACAACAGCAACAACAACAGCAACAACAGCAACAGCACCTCTTTTGACAACAATAGTAAGTAATTATGATGATAAAATATAAGTAAGACTCATGATATTAGTAAATTATGATCCTATGGCTTTGAAATACTTGAATATAATCATAATTGCATCAAAACTTCCTTTATCATCTTGGTATTTGTCTTTTTAGTCCAACCTACTTACACAGCATAAAATTTCCAACAGAATTAGACCTCATATAAATAACAGGATAGTCATTCGGGTTTTCGATCAGTGGATTTCCTTGGTTGGCATCGATCTGCTTGCGAACGACGGCAATATATTTCTCCAGTATGGCAATGTCTTTCTCAAGTTTCTCCTGGCTTTCACAATCCAACTGCAAAGAGCACACAGAATTACAATTACACAGGGACAAATAAATTTGGCTTCTTATAACAAAAGACAGAAGAGACCAGGCTGAAATAGATCTACGAGTTCACAACGAGTGGGATAACTTGCAAATGATTCAGTGGTGCTTAACATTTACCAATGGAAGTACAGTGTTGACTTGTTAACGTCCAGTCATAGGGAATGTGCTTTAGTACACAGCGTACAAGCCAGGCTGCACGCTAAAAGGGATAGCTGCCCCAGTGTGAGGATGATATCAACAACAACAACAATAACAACAACAACAACAACAGTAACACCTCTTTTGACGACAATAGTAAGTAATTATGATGATAAAAATAATATAAGTAAGACTCATGACATTGGTAAATTATGATCCTATGGCTTTGAAATACTTGATGAGAAAGTTAGCACTACACTGCAGTTATTGACAACACCGCAGTTATTGTACAGCAAGTTAACAGGCCAGCGTGCTCAGTTAACAGCTTTGAGCAATATAACAATGGTAGCACCATTTTGCATTAAGCAGATGGCATGTTAACCAGAAGCATGCAAATGCGTCCACATCGTATGTATCAAAGCATTTGTACAGCGTCCATCTAGGAGCGTACCAAATTTATGTAAATGTGTGTTCCAGGTAAAAAGCTATGCATAAGCAGAACATATGTCCTCTGAATGAATGTTATTTCATTTAATTCTTTGTAGGCTAATCTTAAGAGACCTTATACAAATGAATATGACCTGATAAACCAACCTTTTTAATGGAGTTGGATTTGTTTGTTTTGTTTGCTTCAGTGGATTTGTTTGTTTTGCTTGCTTCATCCTTTTTCGAATCGTCACTGCCGCTTTTTTCAGATATTTCTATTGAGAAACATATTCCAAAGTTAATCTGTCATGCATATTGTAAGGAATTTGCCCTACTTTTCTTTAACTCATAAACTATTTAACTATTAAACTGTTTAAGGAGTTCTAGGCTCAAATTTGAAGTAAAAAGAAGGCAATTATGTGAATTTCGACAATTTGTTACATGTCTAGCAGTGAAGGGGTTTTATGCCTAACAGTTTAAAGTGCTTAGATTAGCCATTGCTTAATAATGACGAAACTGAACCTGAAACATCAAATATGCTATCTTAAATTTCAGTTTTCTAAAATAAATTGTTTTAATGCCTAAAACTGAATTTCCTCTGCACCGAATATAGTAACCCAGGTAACAGGCATTTACTCCACTGTAAATTCAAGTCTCTTGATGTAAACTGGCTTCATCATATCTGATACCACTGATCATTTGGGCGAGGTCTCCACAAAACAGGAAACCTTTTCCAGCAACTGGTTTATACAAATGCTTACATCTTAATGGTCACACAATAAGGCAGCCTAACATCAGCCAACACTTATCCTTATACATTACACTTCTCTCTCAAATAAGTTTGCATTTAAACATTGGGACATGCTAATTCATTATCAGTCTGATAATTATCATAGTTGTTGTTATCTACTATTACCTTTAAATTATTCATAACTTTATTCAATCTTAACAATCATCAGATGACAGACTGTACAATAATGCTAAAAGCAATACAGATGCTATACGGGATAGGCTAGGTATCATTCATCATCATCATCATCATCATCATCATCATCATCATCATCATCATCATCGTCATCATCATCATCATCATCATCATCATCATCATCATCATCATCATCATCAGTATTATGCAACAATACAATCTGAAGGAGGGAAGGTAAGAAAAAGAAAGTTGTTCCATCGAATGTTAAACATAGATTGATACCACTATATAGGTAACAGATTTATGCATTAAAAATATGAGAAATTTCTTAAAGATATGGAATATATTTCATGTGCACACCTTCTTGCTTCTTTATGGCTTGACTTAGCTCCAAATATAATCGGAATAGTAATGTAATTATATCTCGCCAAGTGAACTTGTTGAATGAATAACTCTGACTTGTACGGAATTTCGGCGGCTTTGAGTTCCCGAGATTGCACTTTTCAGTTGTTTCACACACTGGAGACTGTTCATCACATAAGTCATTAAGATCAGTATTTTCGTTTTTGTCTTCAATCCACTGAGATGACACTGTCTCCTCACTATCACTCATGTCATCTGTCATCCAGTGATTGTTATCTACATCATGAATTTCTGTTGCTTCTGGATCTTCGGTCAATATCATTTCAGTCTCTTCTGGTTGGAGTCTTTCGAGGGTCAGCCACAAAGTCCGAATCTGGTTCATGTCATGAACTGTAACTGGTTGCCCCTCATGTAACCTCTTTCCAACTTCCAAGAGTTTCTCAGCCAATGCAAGTTCTACTGCCTTCAGGTCAGGGACTTCATCCGACTCTTTGACTTGACCACTCACATCCGGCGACACTTCAGGGTTTTCTCTGGGTTGATCGACATTCATAGGATCCACCTCATCGGAACCTAAACCGAAGGAACACAGTTTTTCCACATAATTTGAGTGAGAAGAACAATTATAACAATCCTGTTTTTCTAATAACAGTAACAGTAGTAGGATGGTCTTGGAGATTAATTTCTGGTCATAAATCTAAATTAATTCTTCATTACTTCATGGGTGGGGAGATGTTTCAATCGTAACATGCTGGCACGAAGATTAGACGGACATGGGTTTGATACCCGTTAGTCCCCTAAGGTTGACTCGGCCTTCCACTCCCTAGTGGCAACTGTAAAATGAGCAGGGCAGATGGGCAGCTTGCAGGCTGCCATACAGTTAAATTCTACTCCGGTTAAACTTGTTACCATCTGTAACTACTAAATCATGTAATCTTACTGCATACTTGTCAGTTTGAATTAATAAATGAATATTATTATTGTTATTACTTAGATTCAATACTAAGTTCACCACAACTTCTCTTCAAGACTAATAGCATAGAGTATTATGGAAATGTTAGAATGTTTTAGTAGATAATAACAATTTGCAGATTAATATATAATACTACTACCACCACTACTACAACTACTAGTACTACTACTACTAATAATAATAATACTCTTGTTCTTCTGTTAAAAGGAGAAATAATGAATTATGAAATTATGAATTGAATTATAATAATATAAGTTAAACTGAAACAGCTTGACTTACTATTATTTGCTGTCAATAGCTGAGCCACTTCTGCAAATCGATCTAATTTCCTAAGGTGTGCAGCAAACTGTCGATAAGCAACAAAGCTTCTCTTTCTGAGGATTCTCATAAGTTCGTTTAGCTTCTGACCATCAGGGAGGCTGGCAATGCCCTCGGCATGTATCTTGGTGATGCAGTCGATTGTTTTAAGAGCATCCAGAAATTCATCAGGTGGCACAAAGTCACCGAGACGAGACTGGGCAGAGTCGAGTCGTGCTTTGGACTCATCGTCCAGAGGCCATTCATCATGGCGGGATAAATCTATTACTGAAGAAATAAACGTGAATATTAACGAAAATCAGTAAAAGGATAATCTAAGAACCTGAAGAGGTAGTTGAGGTTGTGGATACAGGTAATTAAATCAGAAGAAATCAGATATAAGGAAACTTTAGCTCTACAAACAACAAAGTATGTTATGTAAGTAGAGGAAACTGTCATCATAAACGCGCAACTTACAAGCTAGGCACAAGGCACCAGCTTATTCAGAAGTGCCGTTATATGTCAGATGGTTTGTCCAGAACTACTGCAACATAGAAGACAGAGGATGGGACAAGGGCAATAGAACTCGCAAGAGACCGACCGAAATGGAGAAGTTTGGAGGACATAGAAGACAGAGGATGGGACTTAAGAAGGGCAATAGAACTCGCAAGAGACCGACCGAAATGGAGAAGTTTTGTTAGAGCCTCATCGTCAGCGAATACTTGACGGAGGAGAAAGAAAGAAAGACTGCAACAAGAGGAAGATCCAGTTGCCTGGAAAAGGGACGGCTTTGTCAGTAAAAAATTAAAATTACATGTATATCCTACTTTATCCTACTTCCCCCCCTCATTAAGGGCTAAACTAATGACTAGTTTTTCCTCTTTGGTCTCTCGTTCTTAAAAGACGTTTCTTTTCCCCCGGGGTTTTCGTGCTGAGAGCGCTTCTGAATAGTTAGTCTGAGAGAGGTGCTATATAAATCTTTAGATACAATACAATACAATACAATACAATAGTCATAAAACCATTATACCAGAAACTCATAATAACACTGTTTTTAAAAACCATATCAGGAATAGCCCATATTAATGGGGTCATTGTATAACTTAGTGTCTATAAAATGTGTTATATCAGAATTCATTTTATAACAAACCGTGCAATAACAAGTCTACTGTACACGAAATTCATTCATTCATTCATACCGAACATTTGTATAGCACCCCTTCAAGGAAACTACTCAGAGGCGCTCCCGACTCCAGCACGGCCAAAAAGAACGGTTTTAAGGTGAGAAAAGAACGTGGGAGAGAAGGTCCTAGGAACAAGGCGAAGCTCCAGAGGAAGGCCATTCAACACAAAAAGATAAGATAAACCGAGCGCGTACTGAGTCGGTGTTTACACGCCGAAGCGCCACCTGCCGAAATGCAGGTAATATAACACGAGAACTGACCTCCATTTGCCTGTAGGTAGTTTGCAATGTGGCTTTGACTTGTGTTCCGAAGGACCTTATAAAATTCTGCGTAGTTTTCTGCACTGAAGTGGAGAAAGACTTTGAGAAAGAGATGTTCCGTCTGCTTGAGATGGTCAGGCTCACTGCCTAACCGTAAAACCTGGTCATCCGCCAGCAGATTTCTCCGGTTCATCTCCCATAGGAAGGCGCAATCAACTTCAAGACACTGATCGAAGATCGAATGATGTTCCTGCAGGACTGCCAGGTGTTTGTTTTCTACAATGATACAGGTCGTAACAGGTTAGGAAATGAATAAGTAGTTTCTATCATCATAATAATCATAATCTTCCATGATATAATAGAACAGAAATGTCATAAGTGAACTTTATTCTGAAGCTCATGACTCATTTCGTTTAAGTAGATGGCGCCGCTATCCTATATGCGACCCATGGATGCTGACTCATTTCATTTCAGTAGGTGGCGCTGTTATAGCACTGTGTTAAACTGGCGCGTAGATTCAAATTTACGTGAAATGAAAGTGGAGGTGCGACTCATTTTATTTCAGTAGGCGGAGCTGCTACAGCACTATACGTGTTAAACCGTTGCGTAGTTCTATTCAAATTTCCATGTAATGAAATTTTAACAGATTAGTCTATTGCCGCTGTTCAACATGAGGCCCTTGGGCATGCAGCCCAGCGGGATGATTTCTCAAATTCTTCTCAACGGTCTTAGGACGGGCAGCGATCCAGTTATTATAATATGGTATAACAATATCATAGTTATGATTAACTATCATAACTTAGTTATGATAGAAGTACCAAAATTCCACACATTTCATCATAAAAAAATGAAACACTACAATAAATCCAAGGAAAAATGATGAGGCTGAGGAAAACAATGATGATGCTGCTGATGCTCATAATGGTGATGAATTTCAGACTAGTGATGTCATACTCTTCAGATAGGTTTTCATGGTGCTGGAGAACCACGTTCGGCTGGTGAGGAGTTTTTGCCACTCCTGGCAGACGGAGGCCATAAGCACGAATGCTTGGTATCTGACCGGTGGTATGGATGTTTGCCACGGGAGGCGAACATATGAAACAAGAGACTGCATGAGGATCATCTCCATCAATTCCTTGGGCAAAATGTCGAGCTGTAATCATCAAGAAAAATGCAAATCTGTAGAACAGCAAAATGGAAGATCATATATAAATGTAATTATCTTTGTTTAATATTTCAAGCTCACACGCAACAGTATGATTACAATTCACAGTAGGAACAGATGAAAATATCCTATGAACGGATGATCATAAGTTATTACAGGAGTCGAATTTAACTGTTTGGCAACCATACAAGGCGCCCAATACATTCATTTGTATGTTCTCCTGGTATTTCCCAATTCCAGTGTTATTCTGATTGCCAAGCCAAGCGGACATCACGCATGCTTTTCAAAAACGTCTACTAGATGAAAAACTGCCTCTCTCAATAACTCATGTATTCTGTTGCATTTTTTTGACAGTTTTGTGTTAAATAAACGAATATGATGATGATGATGATGATTTGAATAAGGAACCAAAAGAACAGTTATAGTAGGAAATTAGAAAAATGTTTATATTTAGAGAACCAGATGACTATAAGAGAACAAGAACAAAAGCTGAACCAGGAACCACAGAACATTTGTACTAGAGAACTAGAGGACATTTAAGTAAGTAAGTAAGTATAGCCTTTATAATACCAATTGCTAACCACATTTTGGTTTACAAGAGAATCACGTTTATGTGTTGGGCGAACCTAACATGTCATAAAAGTTTTGGTGTGCTATCTATCCTCGGCATTAAACGCATGCGTAAATCATCCGTAATATCAATGTTTTGCGTGCCAAAGTGTCTGCTTGGCTTGGCAATCAGAATAACACTGGAATTGGGAAAAATCAGGAGAACGTACAAGGAGCAAAACAGAAGATTGGGATATATCTTTGGAATAGGAAATTTAAAAACTCTACAAATTATGGAACCAGTCTTTCATCAATAGGGGAGTCAGAAGTAGCCCAACAGCACAGAAACAAGAAAGCAAGACGAAGCGAAACAAAAAGCTAAAGATCTGCTGAAAACAATGTATTAGATAATGAAAGCAGCAATTTAGATCAGGAAACTATAATTCATCAGAATTAATAAATACAAATGAGATGATTGTTATCATCCAGACTCAATAGAATTGTAAAACTTACAACAGAATTTCGCTGAACAATCTTGTGCTCTAGAACAAAACAAAAGGCTCATTATTCATTTGCAGTATTGCAATGTAAGTTTGCATTAGAGTAATATAGCATTATCCTGCTGCAGTTCTCACTGTATCATAATGCTATGGTTGGACATTTGCAGATTCAGATTTTAATGACTTTCCCCAGATATTTTTTAATTGTTAGTTAATGACCACTAATTTCACTTACCCCTTTTATAAAGATAGTTGTGCTAACAAGTTTAGTAGGCAATCCAACTCTGAACCAGTTGGGGAGCCAAGGCCCAAGTGAATGATGATGATGCTACCCTGAAAATCAAATTGGAAATTGGGGCATGGCTGGATTAACAGCCCATCTGGGGCGGCCCTTGTATGTGGAGGCATTACTCGCAGTGAGTAAATACTTGTTCTGTTCGAAATAAGGCTGCAGCTTTACATAAATTATTTGCAAACATTCTTTACATATACTTGTACTGAATGAGACCTGGCTGCAATCCAGCAACACATCAGCATTCATTTCTGATCAAGCCCGAACCTTTTCTCTCCCGAATGAACCTTTGGTCGTCGTGTTCATCATCATCATCATCATCATCATCATCATCATCATCATCATCATCATCATCATCATCATCATCATCATCATCATCATCATCATCATCCATCATCATCATCCATCATCATCATCATCAATCATCATCACCTTCATTTTCCACTTACTTGCAAGGTATCCCTTAACAGTGTTCTGGAACCAGCATCGTTTAGTGATGAGATTCCACCACTCACTGCACACAGATGTCATTGCTCTGTATGGATTGAAATCCGTGAAAGGAAAGGCTCTCCAGGTGGAATTGTAGAAGGACAGCAGGCTCTTGATGAGCACAATCTCCAGCAACTCCTTTGGCAACATCACAAACTACAAAAGAAACAGTTCCTACTACAGAAATCGTCAGTCCAACTATAACAAAGCAATGCATTTCATGTGTACCACTTCACTAACCAACAAATTAGCACTTTAATGATCAGATGCATTGTTTTCCCAGTCACTTTTAGTACAATGTTGTTGTTAAAGTGTGTAATCTAAAATGTTATTAACAGTATTGATTTTTCTTACCGGTGATGGCTTATTGTAATCGATCTGACTTTCTGTAATGGAATGAAAATTAATTTTTAGTTAAAACAGCTTTAAAAACAGATGAATTATCAATAAAAGGGTTGTGCAAAAGTTTAAGCCTGCATACAACCTGAACCTGTTTTCTTAAGGTGAGGTGTTTTTAATCCTGGACTGGGCAGAATTACTATAGAGAATAAATGTTTTCAACCTCTAAGTTTAATAATAACTGGTGCACAAGAGATGTCTGGTATAGTATTGAAAAAGCTCATTCACCAAGAACAGTTCTTGTTTTAGGTTTGACAAAAGAAAGATAATAATCATGATGATCTCATTGATTAATAAGTCTGTCTAGGGATAAGAACTGATTTTAATTATTGTCGCTGGCTACAGTTCAAAGTTTTATAAACTATGAGCCCCAATTTGAACCCAATCCTATGCTGAACAGGAAGCCAATGCAAAGAATAGTTCATCAAAAACGAGGAAGCAATCACTAAAAAACACCAGTACTTAAAAAAATTAGATGCTTAATTGCTTTCCTATAAATGAGCCTGTAATTTAAAAAGACAACGAAATTCACAATAACAGGAAAATTTACAGAGAATCCTAATCTTTACCTGACACCTGGAAATAGCACTCCACCAGTTTCCATTCCTTTTTATTTATTTTCAGTGAAAATGACAAGACTTCATCGGCAAGGAATATCAGTGTCTGCTGAAACATCTTCTCCAAATTTCCAGATTCTAGCATCTGCAGTAGGCATGACATCGCACGATTATCAGGACACCATAAAAATACAGTTATGCTGTTTCCCTGGCATGAACCTTTGTAGCGAATTCCACTCAGTTCCATCTGCAGCCATAGTTCTTTGGCATCAGCCCATAAAGAGTTGTACTTCTCTGTGCAGCCACTAATCAGAGCTTTGTGGAATTCATTCATTTTTTCGGCCAAGTCAGATTCAATTGCCTTGATATCTCTTGTGGGCATATTTTCCGTTATGTTGATATGCACAGGTACAATAGCTGTAAACACAAAGAAAGGTAAACAACAATAAACTACATATAAAAAGTTAATAAAAAATTGTAAACCACCAAAAGAAAATATAAATGTGAGAAAGGCAAATAAACTATTTAAACATTAATAAGGAGAACAAATGTGGCACTGATGATAGAAAATGTAAGTTAGCCAAAATAAACTGACATTGACAAGTGCAACCACAGCATTTGAAGATTCCAAAATTAATTGTTCTGTACTGATCAGAAAATTTTAATTGTGAAGGCTGTCGAATCACAAAGGCCCTGTACTAGACGCCCCAATATAACTGAAAGAACAGTGGCACAGAAATGGCGAATCATTTCAATGTACTATGGCTAGTAACTTAATGAAAGACATAATATCAATTCTTACACATGAATACCAAAGTGCAAGGCACATGGTATCCACTTGGAGCATGAACAAGCAAGACACTAAAAGGAATTTAAAGTTAGTGATTCAGTGCTTAAGTATACTTATTCGCCGTCGGTAGCAGAACTACTAACCATCTGGAACAGCAACCAAATAGTACTGTCTCTATGTACTGTTGATAATCTTATGATAAAAATAATGTGCCAAAATTTTATATAAAAACGCTTACCACCCGGTGTAGACAGCACATTGGCAACATGCGACTGTTTAGTTTCGTGCAGTGCACTGATGAAGCCCTTGAAAGCGGCAAAACTACGTCTCTTCATAATGTTCACAAGTTCAGTAATCTTTTTATTTGGGGTTCTTTGGCCTTTGATGTGTTCCTTGTGTTGGTCAGTAATCGCTTTTGATGCACATAGAAGATTGAGGAGTTCATTCATTACGAGGAGTTTAGAGAGAAGGTACGGCCCGCTCGCCCTGAGTTGACCCATCTCTTCACGCCCAAGAGGGCGCTCTAAGCCATAACGTATGTCAAGTCGTTCTGTGAAACAAGCACATAGTCTCAAAGAGTTTAGGTCGCATTTTGGGTATACAAATAATGGTCAATTTACCCATGAAAGATTCTCTTGGTACAGAAGCATATCTGTTGGCCAGAATGACCCTTATCAATTATCTTGATTGGAGGAGTTAAAGGACAGGTTGATTGAACATACATCATATTCTTACATGAGTACAATACAGGGTATAACCAGGCTATAACAACTCCAATCTCTTCCCAAGGTCACATATTAAACATTTCCATCCCAAAGCTGGGAAAAGACGAAAGTGCTCAATGTAATCGTTGAACTTTTACAGCAAATCTACATCGGCAACCATCGGCTTATTTGTTAGAACAGGGGTGGGCAAACTTTTGGCACATTGGGCCACATTAAACGCCAAAAAAATTCGGGGGGCCAGATACAAAAATTTCAAACTTTTAATAACAACTAAAATTTAAAAAGTTTACTGAATTAAAATTGTACTTTGGCTGTAACTGTGAGATTTATGCAACTCTGAACATGCATGACAATCTTCCCTTAATCGAGAGTGATTGCACTGGTTGAATTAATTAATTCTGGGCGCTTATATAGCTCACCTTCAAGAAACTATACTCAGGGTGTTCCTAGCACAGCCATGTCTAATGAAAAAAAGACTTAAGTGATTTATGAAACCCAGTTAGATTGGTCAGAGGTAGCAAACGCAGCTCCGATGGTAGGTCATTCCAGATGGAGGGCCTGCTACAACGTCGGACACTGCACTGGGCGGCAGAGATCACTCCTGGATGTCAAATAGAGCACAGCCGAGGGCGCAGCGTGAAACCAAAGCAGGAATCCGGTATGTGATCCGTTGGGCCACAGGCAGCCAGTACAGCACATCGCGCATGTAGGCAGAGACAGAGGCGAATTTGGGAATTTGCCCAATGAGCCGAGAAGCCGAGCACAGAACTCGATCTAGTCGCCCCAGAACCCCAAGGGGGAGGCCAACGAGGATCGAACAACAGTGGTCAATTCGACTAGTAACGAAAGCATGCACAAGAACCACTAGTGCATCATGTGAAAGAGAGCGAGAAACCACTCAGAGCTGGAGAAGCCGATAATGACGGTTTCGAGAGACTGAGTTCACATTCGTATTATCGAGTTCAAATTTAGATCCGCTAACTGAGATTTTTACTTCGATTTGTTTATCTTCATAGTTGAAAATGTTTGTTCACAGATGTAAGTGGATGCGAATAATACAAACCGGAATAGCAAATAAGAAAGCAGCATGAGGAATTCTTCTTGCGGTCTAAATTTTATGACTTTTTACTTTTCTGAAGAATTGTTTGGACCAGATAAAATGTTTTGGCGGGCCGGATAAAAAGCGTTGGCGGGCCGGATCTGGCCCGCGGGCCGTAGTTTGCCCACCCCTGTGTTAGAAGAAGGGTCGCTCAAAAAGGAAGCCCTCAAAAAGACCTACTTCGGACCCATCTCTCCCTTCTAACCGTAACATTACACATCGGCATGACAAATAGACTGGAACCCGAGACACTGATCAGTGCAGGATGAGTGAAATGATGGGTGATAGGCGAGTATTTGGTGTTATTTCCAAACTGTTGATCCAGCAGGGACATATCGACAGTAACAAAATTTGATGCAACGAGTGACCAGCATAATTATGCCAATTTCCTCTGCCTCCTGTCCCTGGGGGCCGTCCATAAATGACGTCACGCTATTTTGGCCGATTTTTAACCCCCCTCCCCCCTCGTCACACTTTGTCACAAAAAGTAAGACCCCCTCTGAAAATGATGTCACAAAGCGCTGACCCCCCCAAAAAACCAATTTCCATGGCGAACCAAAATGCTCCTTCATGGAACAAATAGCGAAAGCATGAATATTTTAAAATCTAACGGTGACCAAATATTGAAATAATTAGAAAATTATTAATAATGGTGCCCGTATACATTAAAATAATATAAAAAATAATGAAAATTTAATCCTCAAAATTAGTGCTGTTATTATTAAAATTAAATTGTTGTTAAAATTTGTTAAATTAAATAACATAGACCTGGTGTGACGTCACACTACTCAGACCCCCACCCTCATGTCACACATCGTCACAAATTTCCGACCCCTCCCCCTAGGTGCGTGACGTCATTTATGGACGGCCCCTGGTCTCTCTGGCAACTGGACTCGGATCTCCACTGGACATCAATCTATGGATGCAGCGCTTGTGAATAAGCTGGTGTCTTGTGCTTAGCTTTACATGCAGAGTGGCGATTTCAAAATTTAGACACTACGATTATGAGCTTAGCAATAACTCAACATCAGATTCTATTTACAAACCTCCATTAGCCAGTAAGAAGTTTGCAACATGACCCTGATCTGTGCTTCTGAGGGCATCAAGGAAGTCGAGAAATTCTTTTTCTGTGCTTTTCAGTTTGATGTAATGCAGCAAGCAGTCATTCCTCCTGAAGTGGTCTGACTTTGTTCTCACATCCTCATAACTTTTCTCATTTAGCAGCCCACAACGAAGCAATTCTTCAAGAAGCCCAAACTCCGAGTCAATTATGGATTGAAGCTCCTTGGAATGCAGCTTAATTGCTTGCAGAAGGTACAGTGAATCTGTGAACAGAACACAAATATGGCCGTGCTTAAATTATTAAACAATGTCGTAGGAACTTCTTATTTCTCACAAACTGTAATCGTAATTTGTGTTCACAATTGCAACTTTATACACTGCCAATCCCAGAGATTGATATTCCTGAGAGGCAGATGAATTCTCTTTGGAAAGGCATATAAATAGATGATTTATATCGGACGAGTTAAGCCACATGCTGTATGTAAATAAGCAGGAAACACTCAACATTACACAGGCTAGACCAGGCACGTAGCGAGACTTAAATTCAAGAGGAGGCAACTTCACAGATCATTGGCAAAATCGTGGTCATTAAGGTCATTAGATAATCGAAGTTCCAGTATACAAAAAAGCAAGAGGAGGCAACTGCCTCCTCTTGCCTCAATGTAGCTACGCCTGTGGGCTAGACCCATAATAATAATACTTATAATAATATATGCTCGTCAGCCATATTATTGGGCTCAGAGTTAGTCTGCACTGGTGCTATCCATTGACGTTCGCTATTGGCCAGCCATGAGTCCGAGGAGGGCCCAACGAATGTGGTTGTTTGGGTTACAACACTAATTTTATAATACTGAATAAAATAAACGACCTTATTTTGACAAGAAATTAGGAGGCCTGCTGCAAAACATATTTGATGAATACTTGATAGTTTGAAAAGTCATCACCACGAGCATAAGAATTGAAAAGCTGTGAAGAAATGGCTTGAAAAATGGCAGAATGCAAAGAAAAGGGCAATAAAGTATCAGTGACAAAAAGTTATCATAAGTCCTGATGGTTAAGTAAAAAGGTCGACATCACTTTTCTTATTTGGTGATTTTCAAACTCGTCAAACAACTCAAATACACAATGCAACATAGAATATAAAATAATGAAATGTTAGTTTGATGTTAAAGGCACTTGAAGTGAAACCTTAGTGTTTACTCAAGAAATTCAAGCACAATTTATTTTATTGTCTATTCAAGACAATCAAGCAACAATAACCTGACATTGAGTTCTCATGTGGTTTCTGTTGTAGAAATTCCTTGCTCCACTTCTCACCAATCTGCAGAAGAATTAGAACAACGTCCTTCCCTGCGCATGGACCCTCAGGATCCAGAAGAACCACGTCCTCGTCGACCTCTGTCCCATCAACCTCCAGAACAATCCTTAGCGCACCTTTCAACTCCAATTTCTGCCGACCTAGCCATGGAAACAATATTCATAAATTTCACATAATGAGCTGAGTCACCATGCAGTGAAAATAATACACCTATTTTAAAACAACACCAGATAAATTTAAGCAGCAAAAATGAAATAAAAACCCTATTCGAATAAGATACAAAACAGGAAGCAACAAGCTGGTTACTTCATACTCATAAAGTGCCCCAGCAACCCTTAAAATTGGTTGTTGTTTAATCCTTTAACGACGAGCAATGAGCATTGAGCATGTCCTAAAAGTGACTGGGAAATCAATGCAGCTCATCGTTAAAGGGTTAAGCAGTAAACAATAGACATAAAATTCATAGTGGTCAGTTGAAGTGCCTTTATGGCCTTATTTCTAATCCAATTCTCTTCAATTCTCAAGTTATTCACCTTTTTCACACAACTCTTCGACAGAATGCGCCTGAACAGTTTTTCGAACACTTCTTCCAGCATTCCAAATCTTGAATGAAGGCTGTAATGAGTCCAGAACAATAAATGTTAAACAAAGCAAGGAATATATCAAGACAAAACATAAATCACAATTGCAAAATTATATAGCTCTACACAATGTAAGCTTCCCCCAAGCAAGGGCATCAACAGTTATGAGAGTGTAGGGTGATCCCGACTTAAGGTGGGGCTGGCAAACTTATAGTATCGTCGGCTGAAGGATTATACAGTATCTTTGGGCATGCTGTGCATACGCCGGATGGTACCAGGTTTCCTAATGACAACAATAACCCTAACCATCGTTTTATGGCATAATACATAGGACTTCTCTAATTTATGATTAACCAAATAGGGTTCATGGCATTTATTTTGCGACGGTGTAGATGGAGTATCCGATTAAAAGAAAATTGCACCATACTATTATATCGTCGTTAATCAATAATTTAAAGGTGTCTAGTACATCTCAAATTTTTAATATTTTTTCGACGGTTTTTACTAAATATTGCGTTGGCTTCGACTTAAATCTGTTCCGAGGGCTGTATCTCGTTTGCAAAAGTTTTATCACATATCGTGGAAGCAAAGGCCGTTGACTACGATAGAGATGGCGATATTTCGTAAACTAAAGACGAAAAGATATTGAGGAACATATACCTCAAATTGTTGGTTAGTCGCTGTTTAAAGGCTTTGCGTCATAGAGATAGTAAGCGCCGTCTTCCTTTTTATTCCAGTTAGAACTACGGACAACAGCACAGTTACATATCTAATAATCGGCGTCAACGGCCAATGCAAACGTTTTTAAACTGTCCTCAAATACATTATATTCAAACTGCCAATTAGACACCTTAAAATACTGTAACTCGAAAATATAAGTCTCCACACATACGCAGGGCAACTAATCGCTCGAAAACAGTGGGGACTGTAGGTCCCAAACACGAATGAATCTTATAAAGTAATTTAATTGTTAAAAAAGGCACTTCTCAACATATATTGAGCCATGATTCGATTTGTGATTCCGTATGAAGATTATAATACAGCCCACGCTTCTGACTCTAAGACTCACTGAATTTTTATCTATTCAAACTGAAACGCTGTGACTGCTGTGTCGCTGATAAAGGAACTGCGGCTGTGGCACTCCAGAATGAATGCGGTGAACCTCCTTCACATAATTATGAGCAGAACTCACTTAAGGTAGGAATAAAGTCATTGAAAACCTTAGCCAATGGCATCTCTATATCTTTAATGCTGCTGGAGTAATGAAGTTTCAGACTAGAGTTAATACACTAATATGTCTATATAACAACGGAAACTGAACCTCTTCGCATCCCTAGACATTCCTTATAGGACTCCTTTTTCTTTAGACCCTGCTTCGTAAATGCAATTGTAATTGTAATTGAACATTTATATAGCGCCACTCTGAGATTCAGAGGCGCTCCCGACCCAGGTCAGTACTGTCGCTAACAAATAAATAGTCTTCAGGTGTTTCAGAAACAGAGGAAGAGAAAGGCTGAGGAGCTCAAGTCGTAATTCCTGTGGATGAGGGACCGACCAGAGGGGCCGACATAAGCAACGCTTCTGGATTGAGCAGTGGCACCACGCATGTGTGGAACAACCAGAAGACCTCTGGCGGAGAACGGAGCAACCAGGGAGTGAAGAGACCGAGGTACATAAGGTCTGAAGGTATGAAGGAGCTAAGGGGCCGTTCACATATTATATAACGCTCAAGGGGTAGGTGGGTGGGTTCCTGTTTTGTTAGCGTTATAGGTTTATGGTGGGTGGGTAGGTTCAAGGTTTCGTTAAGAGCCCGCATTTTTTCAGTTATGCTATTTTTGCTTGTTTGTCTGACCATTGGACTTTCACTGTAATATTTTTAATAAATATTCTTCATTACTAATTGTGTTTTAGTTACTTACTCACTCAGTGCTTTGCATAATATGGGATGTGGCTAGCTGGTAGGTAGCAGCGCTCTTTTTCAAACTATTCGAGGGTGGCCATATTGTTCATTTAGGACGCATTCTCAATCAAGAAATCAAGAAATTTCTTTAATATTCAAAGTATCACACTGACAGGTCGCAACTTGTGACAAGTATAAGGTAACAAAATTGTCTGTAATAGCTCTGAGAGTTAGCCATGAATTAATTGGTTATTATACCATTGACTCAGTTCTGACAGCTACAAGTTGAAAATAAGATAATTAGAGTAGTGGTGTTGTAAGTTACGGCAGCTTAAATGAGGTGATGAATGAGCGAATGAGGTGATAAATGAGTGATGTGATGAATGATTTATAAGTAGGGGATAATGTATTTAGTAGTAGTACAAGTCTTCAAATAGTACACGAGATATAAAATTTCGGGGATGGGGGTGTAGAGTAGTGGTAACATCATTGGTGACATTCGTCGACTACCCAATTTAGTTAGCCGTAATTAATACAAGTAAATTTAGCGCCATTATTACGATGTACAGGAGCTCCATACTGGTCTAAGCATCATTAGCACGCTGTATTAGTTAGCTTTATTAATGCATCTTGCATTAATAATAATAAACGATTAAGTTTCCAGTTGTGTAATACAATAAGGCCCACTGTATGTCTTTGAATGTGCTTATAGACTGGGGGGTAGGGGGTAGGAAGTTATTATCTGTTATATAATATAGGGGTGGGGGGGTCACAGCTGCTGTTATGTAACGTTATTAGGGGTGGGGGTAGGCAAAAAATTGAGATTTTTGTGTTATATAATATGTGAACGGCCCCTAACCAGACCAAATAGCTGCGCATTAGAGTTAGAATTTTGAGCTGCATGTGTTGAGGCACAGGAAACCAATGGAGAGTGTCTCGAATTAAGTTAAGGCAGAGATGTGAGCAGACTTCGGGAGACCACCAGTGTGGCGGGCAGCAGCGTCAAGTAGGTATAGGCTGCAGTGCCGACTGTAGGTATAGGCTATAGGCGATATAGGCGATATAGGCGATATAGGCGGCTGCCTAGAGCGGCACTTTTCAAGGGACGGAAAATTCCGACAAAATACACGATGATCACTTCCGTCAAAAAAGAGTTCATTTTTGAGTAGGGGCGGCCTTTTTGTCCTCGCCTATAACACAAAATTGCCAGAGACTTCAAAGACCGCCTCTGATTGATTGAAACTTGGACAGGGTTAGTGAAGAGAGGCCAGCATAGATGGAGTTACCGAAGCCAAACCAGTGCAGATCAGCGCATGGACAAGATCGATGACCGCGTGGGGGGGCGAGTGACGGATGGTGAGGAGTTGACGTAGATGATAAAAAATGCATGGTCGAGAGGTATGACTGTCATGGTCATTACAGTTAACATAATTGAAAGTTTTCACGCATAGTAAAGAAATCATTTCCAGACTTATTGCCTCTTGTGGCCAGCAAAGGTCAGTTGACATCGACTCTACCAAACTTCGGAATTGATGATTGCGTTAAATTATGGATGGATCCACAGTTTAACGGCAGCTTATGACAACATAGGCCGTTGCCGCCGACAAAGATTAGTTTTTGGCATATTACAGCTCATACGCGTTAAATTATCTATTGCTATTTACACTTATATGCTGCATCATAAACACGTTTAAAAGGTGTCTAATTACATTTGTTACGCTTGAGAATCATGGTCATGTGAAGCTACAATAATAATTGTAGCCCTAGTAGTTTCAGTTTAACGACACTGTGTGATATCAAAGATCATTAGCGTCACCCTCCTCCTTCATACAGGCTTGGGACTGACACTGCCAGAGTACGAGCAGTGGCGTATTTCCAGTCTGCAATAGAAACGTTTTAAGGATATTTAAATATACCTATATCCTTCCAGCTGAGTTTTGGGCATATTATGGTCAACTGTTGTACCTCGCATTCGACGTATTCGCAGAAATGTTAGCGATTGGTACTTTGAAGTTAACACAAGCACTCAGTTTTCAGTGTATACTAGCGACTAAAGTTTCAAGCAACCATCATGTTTATTAGGCCTACGTCAACAACCGAAGTTGATATGAAAAATCGTCAAAGGAATAAAACCTACAAAAATATATTTCAGAGTTTAAAATTAATGCATCTTGGAGCCTTCAAGGCCGTTGACATCGTCGATACAAGGATTTGGCCGACGTTATTGCGACTTCGATTCATTTTTATATATAGCGTATGTTGACAACGTTTTAAAGGTGTGTATTTAGACCTTTATAATAAAAATTAAATACTGATGACTTGACGACATTTCGAGGTCAACAACACCGTTTGCTTCGACGAATATAATTTTAGAGATATTAGGAATTATTAGTTTTTAGTAGTTTAACAGTGTTGACGCACGATTAGAGGTGTATAGTGTTTATTAACGATAAATGGGCCTAATTTTCAGTAAATTTTAGCCATTAGTATGTTTTAGTGAATACAATTAGTGGTTGCAAGAGGTTTAGTAGTAGTAGTTTTAGTTTAACGACGCTGTACGATAACAACGGTCATTAGCGTCGCCCAGGGTCGTCTAACCCACCCCTTTTCGAAGTCATTGGAGCAAGGTCCCCCTCCGCTCCGCTCCCCTCCCATGGTACGGTATTTAAAAAATTGAACTCTTCCCAATTTCCCAATGAGATCTCCCCCATTTCTTGGGTGGAGCATTTGATCCAAGTTTTACATGGTGTAGACGACTTTGGCGTCGACCTCTTCTATATCGAGGATTGGGACTGGCACTGTCAAATTACCAGATATACCATAGTCGCAATTAAAGACTGAACCGCAGGATTTAAGTATTATAGTTTCAGTGGTAACGCGTTAAAGGTGTCTATTTTGAGTTTTGTATTTGTGCATTAGTATTCTGTGATCACTAATGCACCCGTTCTAATTTTACTGGCACAATGCAAAAACGGTACTAGGTGGATGTTTTTTTTTAGTAAATGACAGACTTAACTTGATTTTCTTTAAGCTTTTGAAGACAGTAAATAAAAATGCTGCAGTGCTAGGCAGTCCTTCTCTGCATTGCGTGTTCTGGTGGCTCATGGACTTAATTAACAGATATCGTCTACATGACGTAATACAGTCAACCACTGTTGCTCGATTGATGTGAATTCCTCTCCTGCTTGGTGGGGATTCGCAAATTTTGGTGAGAGATAAAGAAAACTAACTCATAGAATTGGTCTTTCTGTCTAGCTACACCCTATTTTCGAAGAGATGTGCGTTAAATCTGATCGTGCTCTCTTTGTCAAAATAATGGCTGACCCTGGACATTCCCTTCATGGTTTCCTCCCTCTAGTTCATGAATCAATATACTTACATGAAAGTTAAGGGAAGGACATCAGCTTATTCACGAGCTCTGGTAAATGTAATGACATTCTTTTGAAATCACACCATACTTCCACAATGCAATGTCGTATACCAATAATGGTCGGTCGCTCATTCTACTAAATACTTTAACGTGGGATTTTTTATAAACGTTTATATAATAACGCCGCCATACAGAAAATCGTCATTGACTAATAAAAAAAGGTCGTGGATACAGTCACGCCCGACGTGAGCCTATACCTGGACTAGAATCACGCCCGTCTCGCAATTGGTCATTGCATGTCACATGATTGTGTGTAGCTGAAACGAAACGACCGATAAACATTCCCGATTGCGGTGGAAGGTTGTTCACCGGGTTTTCTAAAGACGACACTAACCCTAACCCTGACCCTAACCGACCATCACGATGCCTAATCTGACCCTAAGCGACCCTCACGACGCCTAATTTGACCCTAAACGACCCCTTGAATCCTAACCTGGCCCTAACCGACCCCCACAGATGTCCGCCATATCAACATTCCACGGGAAGACAACAAGTTCACGTGACAGGCTTTGACCAATAACGCGCGACGGGTGTGAATGTAGTACTGTGATTCCGCTAACGCCCGTCGCCTATGAAGCATTCCCCTCGTGTCATCAGATTCCCCACGACCACCCCAGACGATTGGTGTACTGTACTTTAAAAATAAAATTTGAAGGCTTCTAGCCTACACAGAAAGTGGCATATACGCCAGAGTGGCCAGGCAGTACTAACGTCAGTACTAATATTACAATATGTACTTCTTCTGAGCAGCAGAGTGCGTAGCCAAGCGATCAACAATTTCGTCCAGTTTTTGTGATAGTGTCTCGTTCACAGGCAAATACTGTCAGAGATGCAAACCAGTCATCAACTATGGTTGATCTCAGTCGATTTGTCACAATGTGGATGCGACTCATTACTAGCTCAGCTGAGCAGCTGGTCACCGCAAGGGAGGCCAGGATTTTGTACAAGCTGGTGAGCGTGGGATAGCCTGAAATTTGCCATATTACACGTAATAGCTTAACAAAACAAGCTTTCAATCCACTGTCCGGTTGACAGATGTCTTTTTGTATTGTATTGTATTGTATTGTATTGTATTGTATTGGAACACTTGTTATAGCGCCCCTACCAGATTTCCCATTCAGAGGCGCTCCCGACTACTGCGCGAACGCTGAATCGGAGTTTCACGCCGAAGCGCATGAGCAATTGCGGGTGCGAAGGACTTGCCCAGGGTCCCTACGCGGCGACTTTGAGGTGGATTCGAACCCGCAACCTCCAGCTGCAAGGCACCGAACATACCCCCTAAACCACCGCGCCCCATTTGTATTTGTGATGTGTTGTATTGTGTGTTGTATTGTACTCCACGTTTATAATGCGACCGAGCCACCCGCAGTAAAGATCCGAGAAATTAATCTCTGATAAACCGACCCGACCGAAAAGCGAACCCGGGGCGCCGGCGTGACGGCGAGCAGGCTACCAACCCACTCGGCCACTCAGGATCCTTTTGCTTGTCATCGTCGTCGCTGCCTGTGCCTGCATCATATAGGTCAATCAGTTCTAGTTTTCAATCGTCGGGAATCAAGTCTTTAAGAGGCACAGTGTCTTGTACGGCGCGATATGCATGTCGAAACTCCTGGAGCTCGGTTTTCACTATCTGCATGTGGGTCTAGGACTCTAGGTCGTAGAA
>JACEVL010001580.1:0-44882 GCA_020284085.1 Aporrectodea caliginosa
CCCATACTATAAGCGAAAGCAAAGTATTAAAAAATGTATCAGCATTGGCTATTTCTCTTGCTCTTAGCTAAATTCAGATAGACTCTCCGACTGTCTGCCAAACTATATGTGTTTCAAGTTTTATCTGCCAGGTATGGTTTAATCACGCTTAGGCCATTGTTTCCGACTATAGTGTTTGGCGTCATCATGACTGTTCCAAGAACACAAGAAGCACATATGCTTGATATATTCCAGCAGTAGGCCAAGCAGGAGCGACACAGCTTTGAGATCGCCACAGAGGTTACACTTGTGATACGCATAACATGTCAGTTTCAGAAGATTTGCCATGTAGTCGAAAGTTTCCATTATATCCCGACTAATTGAGCTACAGGGACAGAAGGCTTCTGATTGCCATTAAGTTAAAGCATTGGTTTAAGGCTTGCTTTGCTAGAGTCAATGACTATAAGTCTCCGTTTATTAGTCACATGTTACATCCCAACTCATGCATAAAACCATCAACATCAGCACAAAAACAAATGCCACCTTCCATTTGGTAAAAGAAGCCAGATTGGTATGAAGATCACACAAAAAACAAAAATGTGTGTGTCTTTCTGTAGCAGATTCTATTGCTTCAGTCTTGAATTTAACAATTCTGCTCTCTCCTATGATAATGATAAGTCTGCCACAATATCATTAAGGTCTTCCTGTATCAATAGGCCAGGTACTTCTTCAACTATTTGAGGCTCATATGACTCATCCAGATCATCAGTAGAACCTAATTATAACTTTAACCCTTTGGAGGTGAGGTGGGGTATGACAAACCCCATAGCTATTCTACGCTGCTTTTTCTACGGAAAACGTAGAACCAGCTTGGGTTATTTCTGTCTACCTTAGTGAATGTGAAATACGGACACTTTAAGACACTTTCAGGTACTTTTGGACGCCCTTTTTTTATTTCTTGCATATTAAAGTGAAATTATAATTTTTATACATAATTAATTATATTAATTAATTAAAAAGTAACGGCACAGTGCAGAAAAAAATTGTGCGATTATAAGATATTACTGCATAATTATATGTTGCATCGATGCAAATTGATTCATTATTACGGGTATTATGTCACGTGTTCCCAAATGTTACACGTTTCGAGGGCCACGAAGATGCCATTGCAAAGGGCCGCTTTGATTTTGAGCGCCACCACTCTGGCCATATCAATTATGATTGAAAACTGTTATTTGTTCCTGAAAATCACCAGTTTAGCCGATTATTGGTTACATAACTATAGTTTAGCTCACAATTTATGTTATGTAGTTGATATTGCGACTTGCAAGTAATTATTTGTATTGGGGTATGTCAGACTCCACCTCACCTCAAACGTTACAATGCTTCACCTCACCTCCAAAGGGTTAAAACTGGACGTGATAGACGAAAACGGTACTTGGATTTGGAATCAGCATGCCAAATTCAGCATGGTACAGGCGAATGAATTCCAGATACAACATGCTTTTAGCGAGTTGAAGACAAGCTCACCAGCGACTTGGGGGTACAATGCTATCAGTGTTATCAGTTAAGGACTTCACTGTCATTCTACAGATTAAATTATATGTTGCTTGTTAAGATGAATATTATTTACCTATATTTTAAATTTAGACGGTGGTCGATGGCTGGATGCACCATGACTTAAAAGAGAGAACGAAGCATTACATATGCCGACTCTGTAGAACAAGTACCCCCAAGTCGCTGGTGAGCTTGTCTTCAACAGCAATTGTCTCGAATGACACGCTCATCAAAGAGGCGGTAAATCATGCTAACGAACTCCCTTCAATTTTCCATCGTTTCCTGATGGACGCAGCTGTCAACACGGTTTTGGACGACGAACAAGATGAAACACGCGAACCAGTCACATACTTGCTCAACCACTGGCCACACCAAGACTTTGATATCGGCGCGATGAATCGGAAACCCACAGGCCGTGGTCTCCTGGCAAAGATTATATTTGACCATTTAACGAGAGAATGTCACAAATCAGGAAATTTGCAAACAAACTCTGCAACACCCTTGAAAGATATCATCATGACAAATGGTAATATGACTACGACTGTCAGATTTATATGTCTCGTGTATTATAATTATAGCGCTGCTATGAAAGTAACTAGCTTAGACTAGCTTAGATTGGCCTCGCTTGGCTTAGATTAGATTACCTTATGTTGTATTAGATTGGAGTGACCTATGGACTAAGCAAGACTGGACTAGACTGGTGTGCAGTACAGTAGGTAAGGTAAAATAAAGTTGGATAGAATAGAATGCAGTGAGTAGAATAAAGTTGAGTGGAATCAAATAAAGTGAAGTAGAGTAGAGCAGATTAACGTGAAGAATAAAGTACCGTGTTTAATTTAACACTTGATATATCGTCATTCAGCGTGCGTGGAAATTGCGAATTCTTAGCTAAAGTTTTCTGTTTTATCACCTCTATTGTCAATATATTTTCACAGTCAAAACTGTCTTTATTGAATATTAAAGACGTCAAACCGCCCATAACTTACTGCAACATCAAAATTAATAGAATTAGAATGGAAGTAATTTTTATTAGAAAGAACCAGACGCCCGGACTTCAACGCAACAGTGTAGGAGACCTTGACAAAAAGAGAAAATGTAGCACACTTACACTGTGTCAATTGCTTAAATCTTATCTTTATGATAATCAAAATTACTGCCTTGCATTTTCTATTAATTAGTTTTGTGGCTACGGTAAGTTATGGGCGTTTTGACTGCTTTACATCAGTCTGAAAATGTTTTCTCCTTATCAGTATTGCATGTTTGCATTCTAGTCTATTATGGACATTATCAACATCTGTACAACCGAATGCGCGACTTTGTTGAAAATGTGAACATAGAATATGTTGATGAAGAGTCGACGCCCAAATGTAAGTAATTTAGTTTCTAATTACATATCATAGGACACAGTGTCTGATTGGTTGACCGCTTGTCTTGTAACGAGGAGAGTATGAGTTCGACTCTCGTCTGAGACGATTACTGTGTAAGGACTTTGTGTAAGTGAAGTGAAGTTTGGAAGGAGGGCATTATGAAATACGATCCTATGAATATTTGTACGAGCCATGTTTTAAGGTCAGTTTATATGCCAGTGTCAGAATCCGGAGAATTGGTCAGACCAGGAGAGATCACTTTTTGCTTGGGCGGCAAGCGATTTGGGCGACAATAGGGATGCAAAATGGAGTAGGATCCGATACAAGATAAGTTAGGAAAACTTTAGATAGTATAGCATAGCATAGCATAGTAAAAACTGATAAAGCGCAACTTCAAGAAAAACTCATCAGCAGCGCTCCCGACCAAGCAGGGAGGACCCAATATCAAACTTCAAACATTTGCGGTACAAAAAAGGTTACAGATACGTTTATTTTAAAGGGATGACTTTTCCAGTATACAGAGAACACCAATAACAACACTTTAATATAAAAAAAAACAGCAAAACTTCTGTGCTGGGTATAGTGGATGACCAATGACCTAGCCTTAGCGTCAACAAGGACAGCAGATCGGAGGGACTTGCGACCAGCAATCGACGACGCGAAGATACACTTGAATCTGGAGTGGGACAATTAAGGCAGTTCTCACTTTAGGCAATTTCACACGATAGGAAGTGCAAAGTGCCTCGTATGCAGGTAGATAAAAGCTAACATTTTGTGTTGCCGCCGATTAAGTAGCGTATCTCAAAAGCGGCTCGCTGCGAGTTTCACCATGTGCACAAACATTACGAGCCTTTAACTTGCATTAAAACTGTAAATGTATAGGCTACTTATTGAGTAGGCTTCATGCCAAGTGTACGAAAAATTGTGTCATATTGACATTATTAAAGTTTATGAGCACCTTCATAACGAGCTACAGAGGCGGGAACAGATTGAAGGGCAAACAATGGGACAGGTTTAACTTAAAATAATATGAATCCTTTTCAGAATCTTGGAATTTCTGCATAGCCAAAATACAGCTTCAAACTCGGAACCACATAATTATGAATTGAAGATTATCAGCATCCCGGCCATACGCTTGCTATAGAAAAGTGTGCCCATTTACTATTTGCCTTCTCTCAGTTTCAAAATTGATAGGCAGGTAAGACCAGGTTAGATGCCTGGTCAAGAAAATAATTTAAAGTAAATTATTTGGAGAATTTTTAAGTAATCAGCTCAAAATTTGTTTCTTTTCAAGATGTCGTCATCACGGACGTATTCCTTCCCTGTCCGGTGGCCTTTCGGAGATTGTTCACAGTTCTATGTGAAATAAAGAGGAAAGCGTGCCCATTGGAGTTTAGAGCTGTGAATATTCAGGTGAATGCTGTTGAAATGATGGACATCAAAAGTTTATTCTGCGAACTGAATCCAAGGGTATGAATACTTATCTGCTTCGCAGGAAGCTTTACTACCGAGAATATACTTCTGACATAAACCATCAAACGTCATTTACAACTGTTGCCATAGGGGTGTATATTATTTGCAATTGAGTGCATAGGCGTAAATTTGTATTGTGATGATGGTGTCCGGTCACCACCAATTTTAAAAAACGGCGTTGACAGTCAAAGCTACGGCTTTCTGTGTGCCACAGATTTGCTCCGTTTGTCGGGCTCTACGTGTGTGAGAAAGCCTGCCAGTGGCGAATTTCATAGCGTACCGGAACACTGCTTGTAGAATTCTTCTATAGAACCGAAATACCCATTTAGCATATTATATGCAGCGCTGTTACGGAGAACTTAATAGGCACTACATTAAGTCTCTAGATTCATGCAGGCATGCAAGCAAACAACATACTTACATACCTTGCACTTTATCGACTAGAATATATTAAAAGCGACTGGGAAACCAATGCAGCTCGTCGTTGCAGTGATATAATTAAATAATAAATACGCAGAGATACGTGTAACTTTATTATTATTTATTGGAACCATGCAGGCTGAAGATAGAGAACCTAGCAAGTTCAAAGATCTGCTTAATAGTTACGACTGTACCAAACACTTCCCTGTGTTCCAACACTTGATCGAACTATAACGAAGTCGGACCAGAACCTACAGAATCTACCACTTGATATCCGATCACAAGACTAATTAGTCTAGTCTCTAATTAGCTGTCGACGAATCTACTGCCAACACTTCTGAATGATCAAAAGATAGAATAAAATTATCGGCACTAAAACGTCCTATAATAATTAATAGGAGGACACGAAGACGTAAGAGTAGGTGAACGCACAAGCAAACGAATAGTCGAAGAAACCACCGACTAAACAATATATACTCCTTTATTGAAACATTAAGTTGACAAACCGCAACTTAATACAGAGAGAGACAGACAGACAGACAGACAGACAGACTGAGAGAGAGACAGAGAGACACAGAGAGAGCAAAAAGTCTAATAGACCAATTATCTATTATCCGATTTGGTGGGATCAGGATAAGGTGCCCGATGATCTTACTGTCTAATTTGGTCGGGAGCCTGCTCTTTTGACCCGTTGACGAGTAGTCAAACAGTTAGACGAACGAGTAAGCTGACGAGTAGTCGAACGATTAGAAGAACGAGTAGGTTGACGATTAGTCAAACCATTGAACGAAGGAATAGGCTGACGAATAGTTAAAACGATTAGACGAACGAGTAGTCAAAAACAATTAGACAAAGGAGAAAAGTGTACGAGTAGTAAAACTATTAGACAAACGAGTAGGTCGAAGAGTGCTCAAATAATTAGATGAACGAGTAGGTTTGACGAGTAATCAAACGATTGGAAGAGCGAGTAGGTTGACAAGTAGTCAATCGATTCAATGAACGAGACGCTGTTATGCAGATGTCTTGGTTGGTATTCTTTCCAAAAAGGTATATCACGCATGTAACTAACTCTATGTAGATGTAATAATTAGTAGTTGATTAAACCTTTTTTTGTAAACCTGCACCTTTTGACGATTTCTCCCCAGGATAGCGTGCAATAACATACATACATCGAGTCCTTTTTTCTAGAAAAAAGGTCCCGGAACTGAACAAGTTCAGAACAATTATTATGGAAGGGTTCCGAAGGGCTAAATCTCAGCCTCTTATTTTAAAACCAATTAAGAAATGAAATTAACTAAAAAAATTAATAAAAAACCGAAAAGATCCCGGAACGCCGTTCCGGAGCGTTCCGTCTGAAAAAAGTATTCATTACATGCATTGATACATGTACATTCCTACATGCATACATGCATACATACACACATCTATGCATGCATTATATACATCCATACAATCAGTTACTTCCACATACGCGAGCGCAGACACCGAAACAACTGACGCTTATGACGCTATACAACCACTAATAAATACATAGCTTTCTGAGAATTATACTAAGCAAACCAATGCTGCGATAGTGTGAGACGGAAGGCTGCAACGTATTCTCATCTTTCTTATGTTGGCTCTGAGTAATTTCGATTGTTTACAGCAGTCAAAATTAATACTGCCACTCTGAATCAGAATGTATCTGATAATTTCTGCAGCGCCTTTAAAAAACTCTACACTATCTCCTCAGGCAGACACGTTTATTGGGCTTATTGTTTACACGTACGTTTCCACGGGAGGAAACTGCTAGTCGGCAACCGGTCCAATGTGGGCCCAATCACGTGGCTTTCAGATAACTGGATAGGTTTTAGTTACAGATTTTGCTAACTTGCTTCATTTTGAACTTTTGTAGGTCGTGGAGTCATTCAATTGGTTATTTTCTCGCTTTCGACCTTTCGACATACGGGAACTCGCCTCCATACTGTCCCCCTGTGTTCAGCTAACATCTCTCACCTTGATACAGACGGAACGTGATGATGAGCTTGTTTTAAGTGATCCACAGGCATTGTCAATTGAAATTTCACGTCTTCTGAACAGTCATCCTAAGATCAAGCACCTGCACTTCGAAGGATTTAACATTTCAGGATATCCAGATCGGTATTTGTTGCCGAAACATCTACAAGAGCTGAACCTCACCCGTTGTACGTTAAGATACAAAGATTGGGAACACTGGGCGACTGAGTGCAACGAGTCGACAATTCATACTCTGACTATTCTGAAATGTATCCATGAAGATGGAGATAATCCTATCAGCTTGATCAGGTTCATCAAATGTCACGACATTACTATGGTTCGCCTGAATATCAGCATCACAGGTAATCAACCGTCGAAGACCATGCTCATAGATTTGAGCATGCATTTAAGCCGCCATGGGAATCTCTCTGAATTCAAATACGGAAATATCAACCGCTGCGACCTTGTTCCCATCCTGAAGAACGCAATTCCTTGGCTGGCTTGCATTGAGACGCTGCTTAGTTTCCATTTGTGGGGTGCTCCGAGCGATGAAAAAGACAGCGACAGCTTCAGAGAAACGGTACAAGCAGCAATAAAGGATATTTGTAGATCAAGACGAAATCCTCTACATTTTGCTAAGGTGAAGTACTGCACAGCGTTCTCCTATGACAACACCGATGGAGGTGATGGGGCTTTAAACGGTGGAGACCACGCTGGTGGAAGAGGAGGAGAAGGATTTGCTGCAGGTGTAGATATAGGAGGAGGTGGTGGAGCTGTTGGTCGAGGCGCTGGAAGAGTTGGTGGGGCTGAAGGAGGCAGCAGAGGATTCGTGGGCGGAGGTGGAGGCGGAGTCGGCAGAGGAGGAAGGAGAGGCGAAAATATTCAGGAACAGGATCTCACGAATGACAAACGTGTAAGGATCCTTAAAGACAGGGTTAGACCATTTCTTCATTTAATTAAATCTTCATTGATGAGTAGCTTGATCCCGTATTATGTATGATTTATTTATGTACTAGTTTTTTATTACTATTACTAATGTCATTTTTTTTGTTTCATTTGTAGGCCTACGTTGTTATTATCGTGCATTTTTATTATGTATTGTAATTATTACCTGATTTATTATTTTATGTATTTTATTATATTTATTTCTTTTTTGCATTAATGTATTATTTATGTATATATAATTTCGATTTGTAATTTGTAAAGAGGCCTACATATTCATATAAAGGTCTATTCAAGAAAACTCGTCAGAAGATGATGATTGAATAGTCATGTTGAAGCCTTGAAGTCATGTGTAGGCTACACTCTGTAACCAAGGTCCCTAAGACGGGATGAATCGTAACCAATCAAACAGCTGCACATTTGAAACTCATTCACTGGCGTGGTAGGATTAAAGGCTGAGTTGGTACCACGTTATCCATCCAAATACTAACCCAACTATCTAGTACTTTAGAGAAAGTCAGTACATAGGCACTAGCACATACAAACATACAGTATTTGCTGAGTTAAATGAAAAGTGAAGTGAACACCCGTATGTCTTATAATCGTAATTATATGGCGCCAGTTGTACAGAGGTGATATGATGTGATGTATCGGGGTCAAATCCCCACCAGGGCAGATATCTGTTTCGAGATATCTGCTTCATTTGCAACCATTGCATATTCAGCTATAGTTGATACCCTGACACAGTCAATGGGAAGATTAGGCGGTGAGGGAGAAGATTGATCACCTGCCCTGGGGTCTATGACATGCCGAGGTTTATAGAACTGAAGTTACTAACAGTTGAAACCCATGGCTACCGATCGGGGCTAGCCTAAGAAACTTCTCACCTTCATCTCCTTAAGAATAACTTACATACGAATTGATGATTTAGCTGGTCTTTACTTCACTGTAGGCATTTCAACTGGAGACAGTTCTGTCGCAAGCATGTACAGCATCTGAGAAAATTGGCCTGTCAAGCGTCAGAAGGAAGCCGGTTCCCGTCATCGCTACGGAGGGACTGGAAGAGTCGTCCGAGTCAAAAGCATCATCACCGGAATTCAGCTCTGGTCCGTCTCAACTATAGTCTTCTCTGTGTCTGCTTGAAGTCGTGTTGTTCTTTACGGAATTATGTAAATGACTGTGTACCCAGTACATGACTCTGCCACTGCCCTTACTCTGGTAGTGCCAGTCCCATGCCTGGAGAAAGGAGAAGGGTGATGCTAATCATTTAGTTATGACACTGTGTCATTAAACAGCAACTGACCAACCAGCATTATTGGCGGATAGCATGCATTCATAAAATATTCCAGACAGTAGTTTGACATGGTGGTTTAATGGTACACGTATGATGGATGGTCCCCAGATTAGCTTGGCCATAGGAAATAACCTCGTTTTGACATGTCCTCACTTAAAGACAGCATTATGATTTTAATTTGTAACTTCTATTGCGCCGGTGTCAATTGCACAAGAGATCAACCGGTGACACGCCAATATCAAGTCGTTATCAGGGACAAAATCTAGAAGACCAGTCCGCTAATACAAAAAGGCAGCTTATTGTTTAATCGCATTTTGAAAGAGGTCATTTTTAAGTTGACCGCGAAATGACACAAACCATTGAGCAGAACGGACAGATACAGCGAGAGAGTTCCAAAATCTCGGTAAAGAAAGTGAAAGCGCTCGTTCACCAAAACAATCAGATGATCTAGGCCTAATTGAATAACGATACAGCGACTCACAATTTTATTATTTTACACGAACTTTCAATATTGAAGATTAAATATTACCGAAGGAGGTCACCAAAACAGGTTACTATTTTTGTATTCATAAAAAACGGAATTGTTTTTGGTAAAAATTACTTTTTTGTTATTCGGATTGTAAGGCCTGAGATCGCCGATTCCGAAATAATACCGATTAGTGCCAAATCCGGCCCGAACCGATTTCCGAACGGACAATCGGCTCATCCCTATTAGGTGCCACTTTCTAATGACCAAGCATCAATCGATGGCGCTGAGTAATAATTATTGTGAGCGAAGGACTTGCTCAAGGTCCCTACACAGTAACCGTCTCAGGAGAGGAAGATCGAACCCGTACTCTCCGCGAGCTCTCTAACCAACCGGCTACCGTGTCACATGGAATAGACTAGGATTTGCATACTACATCTGCTACAATTTACGTACTTGGTCTCTGAATGATGTCTACAGGGTTAAGCTCCTTTCTAATAGTTGCTTTTTTACAAATAGGTAGTACATTTGCTGTAATTCGGTAGTGCATTTGCTACAATTTTCATACTACAATCGCTTCAATTTACATATTACGTTTGCTACAATTTACGTAGTATATTTGCTACAATTTACATACTACATTTGATACAATTTACATACTGCATTTGCTACTATTTACATACTACATTCCCTAAAATGTGCATACTACATTCTCTATAATTTACATACTACATTTGTTACAATTTACATACTACATTCCCTACAATTTGTATACTACATTCGCTATAATTTACATACTACATTCGTTACAATTTAATACTACATTTGCTATAATTGCCATAGCGCCATGTAGTTACTGCTGTAATTTTACCACACATATTGGTTTTGTTTTGTGTGCAGAGGCATCATGCCATGATGTTTTCCTCGCTGAACCGGAAGAGCAAGACAACCTTTCTCTGGTACCTGCCGCAGACGAACCGGAACCGAAACAGGAAGACCTATCTCCAGAACCCGTCGTAGACGAACAGGAAACTGAACAGCGCGACACTCGCCAGACCTCCGATGCCATTTCCCATGCGCCACACACCGATCACCGGAAAAAGTCTGGTCCACAAGAACCGGAAGAAGAAAAGGAAGAGGAAGTGGCATTGGAAGAAGAAAAGGAAGAGGTGATTCGTATCGAGTCGGAAAATGCCGACTTCAAGGCTCTTTGTCAGTTGAGTCGGCCTGACATGCCGCCGAAGGATGACGATCCTGGCAATTGCGACCCCGACTACGAGGATGACGATGAAGAAGATGATAACGAAAATGGCTGTGGTGATCGAGGAGAAGCCCACCCTCGAGACCAGGCACCTGCGACTGAACACGAAATCCCAAAAACGGACGAGGATGATGAGGTAGGTGAGCCAGCGGGTGAGAGCGACTTTGAGAAAACCCCGTCTCATGAGAACCATGAGAAAGGGGAACCAGCTGGTGAGAGCCATCGTGAAAAAACAGCGTCTCGTGAGAGATGTCAGGAAGGGAAACCAACTGGTGATTTCCATATGGAAGGAGAAACGACAGAAGAGAGTCAGCAGGTAGTACAACTAGCTGGAATCGATCTGGTAGGTGGTGTGCCAACAGTGACGGTACAGTTAAAAGATGAGTCTACCACCGTTCCTTACACGATGAATTATGGCCCCACCGAGAAGGGAGATGACCATGAGTTTACCGGAGAGGAGCATGCAACAGAAAACGAGATAACGCTCACTGACAACGACACAACAGGCGAGGAGATCTTCATGACGGGCGCCGCAAAGACGGAACACGAAACGACAGCAGAGGAAACTGCCGTAGAGAAAGACGCAGAAGAAGCCTTAACGTCCCACCATTCCATCGTCAACAAGGAACAGGGAACGGCGGAAGAGAAAGCTCCTTCAGAGAAAGAGGTTCCGGAATTCTCCTCTGAGGAGCCGATCACCGTCCACGACCTCTTGGCTCCCTCGCACAACGTAGAGGATGGCGAGAATCCGGAGGGTGCCGAGACGGACGAAAAAGACGACGAGGGACCGCTGACCATTCAGCAGATCATCAGCGCAGGACCCGACGCTACTTTCGAGGACGCCACCCCGGGCGTTGAAGGTGGTGGCACTGGAGCAGAAGGAGCCACGGAAGCGGAAAATCCCGAAGGCGACGGGGCACCGATAAACGCGTTCCCATCGGAGGAAACTCAGGAGGAAACTCAGATGATAAATGATCTTCTGGTTTCTAGTCAGATGCAGAAGAGCCAGGACGAAAGCCAGGAGAACGAGATAAACCCCAGTAATCATCAGCTAGTGACGGTAACTGATCCTCTAAGGACATCTTTAAACTAGTGGACAGGAGTCCAAATAAAGAAATAATAGAATTTAATAGACTAAAACGGGCTTAGAATTATTTTAATAATTTTAATCGACGAAGAAATTTAGACATAGCTGAGTTATTGAGCCCTTTCTATAACCCAGTTAAGTCTAGTCCATTCAAGTTCATATTCTGACCACTCTTGGCTGTTTTAACTTAATTTCATCTGCTCTGTACCCCTCCTCTAACTAGACGTCCAGAAACGGCCCTTACTTGAATTTCCTTTCTAAACTTCTTCAAATTGTCTCCAAAATGTCGTTAACAAGTCTTAAAAATGCTTTCGAACTGTCTTCGAAGTGCCTCTTAAATGCCTTGAAAATGTCTTTAAAAATGTTTTGATGCTTCAATGGAAGAAAGGATTAGGCTAAGTACGGGGTCAAATTAAAATCGGCCACTGGCGGTCAGCCCACGCGCACACGTGGAACCCGACCAAAAAAGATTCCCATCAGAAGTTGACAGCATCATGTTCCGAGTCTCTGTCTTGTCTGTCTGTCTGGGTTTATTTAATTGTGTGTATCTATCTGTCTCCCTGCCTGCCATTTTGTCTGTTTAAATCATGCAAATATCTTTTGCTTGGTCTGTGTGGGCGCGTACATGAGTCAGTTGCGTGTGTGTGAGTAGGTGTGCATAGTGTTTCTCTGTATACGTGTACCTGTCTGTATGTGTATGTATATGTGTGTTTGTTACTACATGTGCAAATTGTGCATCTGTTGTTGGTGATGTGCGAGTTTATGTGAGTGATGTGTAAGCGCCAGTCGCTGACTATAAGGGCATTCTGGGGATAGTTCAAAGACATTTGGAAGACATTAATTAAGACATTTCGTAGGCCCTATGATTCGCGAATAAGCTAGTGCCCTGTGCTTGGCCTTCTAATAGTGCTTTAGAAATTTGGAGTTAACGATTACGACTGCAAAATTGAAATACGTCAAATTCATTGCAGGTTTCAGCGTCGTCACCAGAGTCAAAGACGAACCGAACGATCGTTGTTCATCCAGGTTCAACCATCTTCCGAGTCTTCGATGATGGATACACTGTCCGATCCATGACTGCAGCGGATACAGCGACTGTACAGGAGTGGCAATGTGGAGTTGGAGTCTCACCTCGCCATGACCTTGAGATCTTGCTTGACCTTCACCCTCCGGGGTCGCGCGGTTTATACGTGGGCGAGTTCGAGGGCCAGCTTGTATCGTCGCTGATCCAAGTTCAGTGGGGCGAAAACGTTTTCTACGCGACGGGCTTTTACGTGGAAGAGAGGTTCAGAGGTCGTGGGTTCGGGTCGCGTCTTCTGAATGTAATTGCTCGGGAGCATGCAGGGAATGGGATTGTGGTATTGGACGCCGTCGAGGGATGGGTGGTCGAGGCTTACCAGTCGTGGGGCTACAAGGAGGCGTTTAAGACGGAGTGGGTTCAGGGGGCGGCCAGGGAGAAGTATGACGTCGACGACTTTGATGGGAAGATACAATCCGTGAGTATACTTTCGATAATCGGTTAGCATACTATTACTAGTCGGTGAGCATACTGTTATTAGTCGGTGAACATACTGTTTTATTAGTAGGTTGGTATACTGTTTTAGTCTGTGAACATACTGTTTTATTAGTAGGTTGGTATACTGTTTTAGTCTGTGAACATACTGTTTTAGTCTGTGAACATACTGTTTTATTAGTAGGTGAACATACTTTTATTAGTAGGTTGGTATACTGTTTTAGTCGGTGAACGTACTTTTATTAGTAGGTGGGTATACTGTTTTAGTCAGTGAACATACTTTTATTAATAGGTGGGTATACTGTTTTAGTCGGTGAACATGCTATTAGTCGATGAGTATACTGTTAATATGGCTGTCTGGTTGAGTACCTTTGATGTTGCTGAGTAATGCTAATGTCCGTGATCATATTTCTATCGTCGGTGAGTACTGCTGTCGGTAAATGGAGTGTTATTGTTGATTAATATATTTTCCATGATAGCTGGAAAGAGATATCTTCGGAACTTCTCATACAACATAGGCCTATTATTCATTTTTAATGGTAGCTGGAAAGATATTAAATCTTTAGAACTTCTTATCTAACAAATGATTCATTTTCCAGAGTAAAGAAATCGCCTTCGAAGAAATTCTCCGTTACGACAACAAGTGTTTCGTGTCGAGAGACTTTCCCACGAGAAGAGACTTCCTCCGGAAGTTGATCGACGACGTGCCACGTGGTGCAACGCTCGTCGCTGTCACCGGAAGTGGGTCTGTCGTTGGGTTCGGTTGTCGGCGTCCTTGTATCAAGGAGGGATACCACATCGTTGGACCAGTCTATGCCGACGATAGAACGGTTGCAGAGGCCCTAATGGCAAAGCTGTGCTCAGAGGTCTCTGGAGACTACGTCAGCCTCGAAATATGGTACATTCCGTTTATTCAATCTCTCGCTCATTCATTCACTCATTGAATAATTCGTTCTTTCATGCATTCATTCAAACGTTCCTGCCATCGTTCATGCATTCATTCACTCATTGAATAATTCGTTCTTTCATGCATTCATTCAAACGTTCCTTCCATCGTTCATGCATTCATTCACTCATTGAATAATTCGTTCTTTCATGCATTCATTCAAACGTTCCTTCCATCGTTCATGCATTCATTCACTCATTGAATAATTCGTTCTTTCATGCATTCATTCAAACGTTCCTTCCATCGTTCATGCATTCATTCACTCATTGAATAATTCGTTCTTTCATGCATTCATTCAAACGTTCCTTCCATCGTTCATGCATTCATTCACTCATTGAATAATTCGTTCTTTCATGCATTCATTCAAACGTTCCTTCCATCGTTCATGCATTCATTCACTCATTGAATAATTCGTTCTTTCATGCATTCATTCAATCGTTCATTCACCCATTCATTCATCGAATAGTTTATTAGCTTGCTCAACACTAAAGCTTCAAGACTGACTGTTCATATTTCAGCGTGCCAAACAGCGCAGCAGTTGAGGTGGCTAAGAATTTCGGACTCGAGCACATGGAGTATTTCCATCGAATGCATCGGAACGGTGACCCTCAGGAGTTCAAGGTCGAGGTCTTTGCCATGACCTCTTCCGACAGCTGTGGATTCTAAGCTCCTGATGGTTTGGGTTTTGGAAAACACGCGTTCACTTATGGATACTTTTTTCGTTCATTTATACTTACAGTCATGGCCAAATGTTTGCGACTACCCATTTTCATGAACAAATTCGCTTTTAAAAACAATCTATTTTAACTAAATAAATATTATTTACGCTGCATGAAGTTCCTTTTCAATGTGTAATTGCATCATATACCACCAGAATCAAAATTGAATACTTTCAATGGTATATTTTATCAATAATGTCAATTTTTTTATGTGGTTTAAGTACTTATCGATTTGGCGAGTTTTATGCATAATTGGAATATAATCAGTGAAACAAAGGCAGTGCTCAAAACCAAAGATTTGTCCATTGCTTCGACTGTCTGTGCAACACTTAGTGTCACCGCAGCCAGCAACAAATTGAAAGTCAGTATTTGCAATGATATCCTTTGTTTTTAATGCCAGTTTGTATGCGCAGAGGCAGAGGCATCGATCGGGCAAGTTTTCAGCAGAGCTCAGGTGTTACATCGCCACCCACACTGTCTTGATCCAGTTGATCAAGTCTGCCTCAACAGTTGGATTGTGGGCAGAAACCTCCTCTTTCAACACCGTCCACACATTCTCAATTATGTTGAAGTAAGGTCTGCTACCAGGCCATGGGTCCAGCAGCGGAATGCGCTTCTGCTTCAGCCAGGATTTGTCAACCTTTGTACCATGACATGGTTTCCCCACCCTGTAGTCAGAAGGAGGTCCGAGTCCGGTTGCCAGAGGGTCAGAGAGGCAGAGTGGGTGTTAAGGCGGGTGACGTTTAGATTTTGAAGGTGGAGGATCAGATGAGTCGGGGTATGAATTCTTACAGGCGATCGCTAATTAAGTGCATCTGGAGAAACGCTGTACTGAGCTCATGCAAAGAAAACAGAACTGAAGAACGTCCAGAGAAGTTTTCCATCGGCCATTTCGAACTTGATCTTATAACCATGATTAGGCCTAGTTCTCTCTAGAATGGTCAGTTGCTGCTGTATTTAAAAAAAAGATGATTAGTGTCTCCCGCCTCCTTTCAGAATAGCTTCTAAATGAATTTTACCTTTTTTTCAGCATAGTCTTCACTCTTCAAATGACTTTCTCTTTATCCTCGTTATCTATTGCAAACTCGAAATTTCTAAAGCGCTACTCTACAGCTACATGCAGGTCACTAGCTTATTCGCGAACGCTGCCTCGTGTCAGAGGGGATGTCCAGAGATATGTCAAGTAAAGATCCGAGTCCGGTTACCAGAGACCAGAGAAAGGAAGGGAAGGAGCTGCTAAGGCGGGCTGTGTGTAAAGGTAGTTGGTTGATTATGAACCACAGATCCGCTTTCACTGTTAATTGAGATCCGCGCAAGAAGGATTTTATTCCACGAAGCTTATAAGCGCTCGGACCGAAGTAGCCTACTGATGTGCAAGTTCATTTGACCAGATACTCAGTTACGGTGCTTCGTGAATACTGTTATTTGTATAATACCTTTGCTGATCAAGAGAAATTGCTTATTATCTGCACCCTCACTCCCTCAGTTAGGTATAATAATGCTGGATTATGCATTATACCATTTATAACATTTATACTGCCTAGTTAAGTTTAATTAAGTTAGACTGTAACAGTCTAACTTAACTAAACTTTAACTAGGCAGTATACATGTCTGACTGTTACTGTAGTTACTGCTAATTGATGAGTACGAAGGACTGTAACATCGCCATCCACTCAACTAAGTTAAGGAGCCCTAATTCATGGGATCTAGGTCCCTTCAGGTCCTCCTTTTGTTCCCATCAAAGAACTTTTCTGTTTCTTTTAAATGCAATTACAGGGTTTGATTTAAAGTAACGATAGTGTAATCTTTGCGAAAATGTCCTGGTTCTGACTCGTTTCATTCTTATTTTGCGAGTGCATAAATGCAAATTAAACTTATATGTACTCATGGTTGTCAACTGAAGCGCTACGGTAGAGTAGGCTATGCGGATTACTTCAAGAGATTATTGCATTCATTGGCGCCGACTTCTGATTTTGTCTCTGGGTGCATGGGTTCTACCCCGGAAATTTTTTTATATTCTACATTTCTTTAGGTGAGCTTTAGCGCATTTTCGGAGAAAGAAAATTGAAATATTTGTCAAATAAATGAACTAAATATTTGTAAAATAAATCAACTCAATAAAAACATAAATGGAGCATGTTTCTGCCTTCATAACTATGACTTTCTATAGCGCCACACCCTGAAACCGCTCCAACTGGTGAGCCTCAACCACCCATCCCTCCACGTCGTCTAGTACCACAATCCCATTCCCTGCATCCTCCCAAGCAACAACATTCAGAGGACGCGAACCGTAGTCTGAACTTCTCATAGCCCGATGTAATGAACGTTTCCACTCCATGGAACTTGAATCACTGACGCCACAGCCTGGCCCTTGAACTCGAACACGTATAAGCCGCGGACCCTGAGAGGTCAAGCAATATCGGGAGGTCGGTGCGAGAAATAAAGAGTCCGATGCTGCCGAACCAGTTCTGGACAATCGCTGCATCCGGTGGGGTCATGGATCGGACAGTGTATCTATCATCGGAGGATGGTAGAAACTGAAGAAACGATCGCCTGGTTCTCCATCAGATCTGATGCAATTGAACTCTGTAGTCGGTTTTGATGTTGTTGAACTGTTCATGGAACTTAATGTCGTGTGGTTCACGTTTTAAGCATCGATCATATTCTTTCAAAAGTCTTCGAATTGTCTCATAAATGTCTTCGAAATGCTTTAGAAATGTCTTCAAAGTCTTACCGGTGCCCTCCAAATACATTTACAAAATATTCAGTCTTCAAGATGCTTCGATATTTAGGCCTACCTTGAAAATTCTTTGATAAAGGTTAATATAAATTATGTCTTCAAAATGCTCTGAGATACCTTGAAACTGTCTTTGGAAAGTTGACTATTCAAAATGTCTTCAAAATGATTCGAAATTCCTTCAGAAAAACATCTTCGAAATAATTGCGAAATATCTTCGAAAATTTTCGAAGTGCTTTCGAAATGCCTTTGAATCTGCTGAAATGAACTCTTCTCTGTCTTCTGGCTCACGGTTTAAACCTTCAGTTCAAAATGCATTAGGAATGCAAATTATCTAGGCTTACAACAGCACACAACATAGACCCACAATACAGAAACACACAAGAGACGTACGAACACGCATACGCACTGACGCAGAGGCAGACATGAAGACAGGAAGACATGGTAACGCCCAGACGCATACAGACAATCTGAGACAAACTCAAACAGATATATAGCGAACTGACTTTCTGGTTAAACGGAGCACAATCGCTTGATTCTTTTCATATAAATACACGAGAGCTATAAAAAGCTGCTAATTACGTTCTATACAGACGCGCTACAAAAGCTCGTATAGACGAACACATAGCCTCTATAATCTACAGGCACACACAGAGAGGCAATCAGGCTTACAATAGAGACTCACAAAGGTCGGTAGGTAAAGAATGACTTCAGAACAATGCATGGGTCTGCATTTATTGTTTTCACGTGTTTTTTGAGTTCACGAGGCTGTTCACGTGGTATATGAACTGCGTAAGAACAAGACGTATATATATACAATTATACATAGGCGTAGCTACATTGAGGCTTTTTTATATAGGCCTACTGGAACTTCGATTTACAAATAACCCCAATGACCAGGATTTTGCCAATGGTCTGTAAGTTGCCTCCTCATGAATTTAAGTCTCGCTACGTGCTTACGTATATATATATATATGGCGCATATATATATATGCATATATATATAATATGCAATACATATACATAATATTTTATACATAGACATAAACACGCACGCACGCACGCACGCACACACACACACACACGCACACACACACACACACACACACACACACACACACATATATATATATATATATAGCATATATATATATATATATATATATATATATATATATATATATACATATAGGGCTACCTGTCGGCTTAGCTCAAGCCCTCAGATTATGAACAGGTTCAACAGATCATTGCCCTAGAAACATAGCCGTGCTCCTAAGACTGCATGTAAATGTCGAGATGTTCCTCCATGACATGATCAAGCACCGGTTAAATCAATATACCGTCCACATAAGCTAAGTTGTTCGGTCTATCGGTGCAAAGTCAAATCCGAATGGGTGCGTGCTGTTATAAATGTAGGTCAGAGGAGCTTGTTGCGACCGTGATGGCACTGTGCACCTGCAAATGTAAATGGTGGACGTTTTCTATTATAGCGATCGTATAATGGCCTCGATCCTGCTCATTTTTAATGAATTGATCCTTAGCCACCGCTGCACATTTGAATGGGTGCCATGCCTTTAAGGTACCCTTGTACGGACCGTGCTAGTCAAAGATTTAATGTCTGAAGTAGTCCTAAGTTACCAACGGGAAGTTAATTGGGAACAATGCGCACAGAGTAAGAGCGATCGTATGGCCTGAACCCTGTTCATTCTCAATGAGTTTGAAAATGTTCGTTTGGCAGATAGGGCCTAATTGCACAGCAGGCCTAAGTTTGATGATTTGGTAATTGTAGGCTACTCGTAAATTTGTGTAGCGCCGTTTCAAGATATTTTCAGAGGCGCTGCCGACCTGTCAACACCAAACTACGATCGGAAAGAATGGTTTTCAAACGCTTGCGGGAAAGGGGCAAAGAAAGAGAAAGGTCTCAGTTTGATGACTTGGTATTTCTGAGTGATAACGGTATTCAAAAGTCTCCATATCGTCTTTCCCGAAGATTAACCATTAACCACAGAACAGTGGTTCCCAACCTTTTTCAGAACAAGGCACCTTATTAAATTAAGTGTCATTCAGTCAACGGCACCATGCCTGAATTTTGTCTATTTTTCTTCCAATTGGTTATTTTTGACAAACACCGTTTCTTGTATTCAATCGCAGTGTTGCGACTATTTACTTTACATTACTTTCAGCCCTAAGAAATGTAGTGGTTAGCGTGCTGGACTGGCAAGCGAGAGGTCGGGTTTCAGAGCAGAAATTTGGCTCGAGATTTCTGCTCCATCTGCACCCTAGCCGACTCAGCTATGATGAATGAGTACACTGACCGTACACTGTCGGTGAAATTATGAGACGGCGAGGGAGAGAGAAATGGCCACCCACCTTTGTTTCATCTCGCCGATCGTTCAATCTCGCCGACCAGTCGCTCAGTGTATATTTAAGTTTAGAAGTGAACGACATTAAGACGACTTAATTTAAGACATAAACGACATTAACAAGTCTTATCTTAAGAACTTAATGATAATAGCAAGTTTTAAGTTTAGACCTGAATTACATTAACGAGCTGACATAATGAACAAAAACTGGGCAATTAAGGTTTATCAATTATATGCAACAAAGGGATTATGTCCGGGAGGTATGTCTTACGCAAAATGGGGAGGATTATGTCTGGGGATTTTGTGCGGGAGATTGTGTCCGAGGGATTATGTTCGGGGGAATTATGTCCTGCAACCAGTTGCAAAGGGCTGCCATAACTTCAAGCTTCAGGGCCCAAAAATGTAGATCCGCCTCTGCTTATAGAAATGATAAAATATATAGGAAATTAAAAGATTAGAAGACAGAGGCTCAGTGAATCAGTGGAATGGCGAAGAAATGAAGAAATTAAAGAATTTGTTTGGCATGAACGATAATCGGGTTCTGAAGTTACCGTTGTCGAAGTTCTCAACTGAGAGGCATTATCTTCTCCTTTACCAGAGAATATGAACACGAGCAAATTAACAAGAGGCTCATACTACTAATGTAAAATCGACCTAGAGATGTGCGCTATAATATTAGGCTATGTATCCTGGGTCGTGTTGAACGAGCAATTTGGTTGCTGGACCAAAATTTTGTCATTCTCTCTTTGCATCTGTTCGTGACTTCGTTCTGTTCAGTTTCGCAAGGAATTTGGTCTTGCCTTAAGACTTGCCCTTTAACGTGGCCTATCCAACATAGGCCGCCTCTCTGAACTGCCTGCCTGGAATTGACCTGACTTCGCCACTAATTGATGCTTTATAAACCAGCGTCTGTAACAATGTCCTTATTATACACATTCTATTCTATTCTATTTACGGATTTATAAAGCGCCTCTCACAGTACAACCTAATCAGAGGCGCTTTCAGTGCGAAGGGCCCCTCGAAAAAGAAAAGTCTTAATTAAGAGAACGAGCAGAAACAGTAGTGCCCCCAGATAACATCACAGCACGAGTTAAAGCAGGAAGGTCATTCCACAGCATAGGGCCAACAGAGGCATAGGCACGATGCTGTCCTGTGGCAGTTCGAGACCGAGGAACTAGAAGGTCATGATGGTCGAAAGAGTGGAGAGGACGTCCAGAAGTAGCTGAGATAGGTCGTGTGATAAGATCACAGAGGTAGCGTGGAGCTTGATCCAAAAACGTTTTACATGTAAGAAAGAGAATTTTACACTGAATCCGAGCAGTTAAAGGAAGCCAATGCTCAGTCATAAAAGTCGATATATGGGAGAAACGAGGAAGGTGGGCGATCAAACAAGCAGCTGCATTGAGTACTGATTGGAGTGGAGCCAGAGGGAGCTTTGGTAGGTCTATAAGTAACGAGTTACAGCAATCAATGCGTGAACAAAAATTAATAGATCATCATCATCATCAAATATTCGTTTGATAGAAATTCAGGTTGACAAAACCGCAAACTCAAACAGATAATGACATGGTAGAATACGGTTAGTTCTGGATGTCTCATAATAATCGTATTTGAATAAAGTTATGCTGGTTTGTTACATAAGAAGTTGGATACAGTATGTATTTAGTTATGTGTTTTAATTAAGTGTAATTATTTTATTACCAGCATATAAGAAACCAGTAGGCTATTATAGGACATGATAATACGTAGGTAGGGCTTTAAAGACTATTGTAGTGGTGGATTCTTTAATGTAAAATAGGGAGCCACGCTGTTTAAATTCAAAACTCAACATTTTGCTGGGAGGCTGAAAATTTGCCGCGCTACTTAAAATTTATCAATAACTTTGGCAGATATGTGACTGTATCTATTAAAAGACTAAAGTCTCCCTGAAAAACTGGAGATTATATAATTCCTTCCCGAGGACTTTGTTTTAGAACTGTTTGTCTGTTGGGGCGAATTTATTCCAAAGTACAATCCCCGGGTAAAATCTCTTTCGAAATAGATCCGTTAGGGGAGCATTAGATGAGAGTTTGTTCCAGGACACCGATACCAAATTACGCTTCTGGGTAACATTGGCGCGTGTCCACAATAGCTTGCCCAAGGTCGTCACACGGAGTCGAACCGCAGCCGTATAATAAATGACCAACCGTGTTACCAATAGCCCGCTGAATCTCACGTATATGAGCCAATATAAATTATGTGTACAATTTATTTGCGTATGTTATAATCAATTTTAGATATAGACCTATTATACGTAGGCTAGTCGTTCCATGTAATATAATGTAAAATAAATATAGGCTGCTGAATATGCAAATGAGAGCGTTAGCCTACTTATACATATATACGATACGGATTTTAGGCTAAACGTTGTTAGAAAACTATTATTAGCCAGCTTCGGTATTTCAGACTATTTTACTTGTAGTCTTGACTTCGGTCCGCCATCGGTTAATGGTTTGCGCATTAAACACTGGCGTTATAGAAGTTATTAAGCTTTAATTTATAAAGAGAGCTTATTCTGACGACGAGGAAAGTCTCGCAATAAAGTTAGCAGAATAATAATAATAATAATAATAATAATAATAATAATAATAATATAATAATAATATTATTTATTCTCTAATGAAGCGTATGACAAACGCACTGCGCTGTACAAGTACATGTTATGACTATTAAACAATTCATAAGAACACAAATTACAGAAGACATAAATCAATAAAGTTGTAGCCATGCAAGGCGCAAGCTCATTGTACATTTGCAGCCACCTAAGGAATGAAGGCATGAGCTAAACCCAGTCGAGCCTTACGGGAATCGAACCGGGTCGGTGAGCACTTCAGGCAAGAGTGTTATCTTATATACTATCTCCTCGAAAATAATTGTTGAGTCAATTATGAAAAGCCAATTTAACGAAATTTCCCGGTATTATCAGTAATTTTAGTAATAAATTACTTTAGTAATACAGCCAGGCACGTAGGCAGACTTAAATTCAAGAGGAGGCAACTTCACAGACTATTGGCAAAATCCTGGTTATTGGGGAACTGGTCAATAGAAGTTCCAGTATATAAAAAAGAGGAGGCCTCCATGTAGCTACGCCTATGAAATGAATACAGCAATTTAAGTAACTAAGCAAACAAGCAATCTAAGAAAAATAATTTGTAATTTCACCAAGTAATTCCAAGCAAGTAATCTAATGAGGATAAGAGGAGTAAAGTCCATAAAATCCATAAAAAGGTCTTTTATGGATGACCCTATCATAGATTCCTCAAATTACCAGGACTGTAGTTGATCATGCTCAGGTCTTGGAACTTGGACAATTCTCAATTTACTCCTTTTATCACAAAAAATTATCGAAGAGTCCGATTTGTATTAACTTTTTTGTTCTGCTAGAGTCGATTAGAGCTACATATGAAAAATATTGACACTAAATTTAGGGTCATTCAAAGTCATTTCAAGGTCAGAAAAATTAAATCTAGCAAATATCATAGAAAGATTGCCAGATCTCGGCCATTTATTGTTGAAATCGACTATTTCTTTCTTGTGTTTCTCGACTTGGTAAGGGCTCCCTGAGTAAGGATAAATAATTATTATGAGAGCAATCGGCATCCTGAACCAACCATATTACCTACAATGTAGTATATATTGTTAAACTTTTGTCACGGAATCGAAATTCACTCAGGCTCTCTAGAGTTTTGGACAAGAACGCAACATGCCGTGAGATTAGCATTAAGAAACTGTATTTTGTAGCTCTATCTTCCAATTTTCTTAATTTGGTGGAGATATTCTGTCCAAAAGACACAAACAGGAGAACAGTGTGGAAATACCTTGGAGACACGTTTTACTTCAAATACGTTATGCAGATCCGCACGAATATATACGTACTTCAGGACAACAAATACAACAATGAGTTAAACAGGGATTCAGCAAGTGGATCATTGATTGACAGGAGGTTAGCATCGAGTTCAAGTTCGAATATTTGTAATCTGCTCTGTTCTAAGACCGAGGAATTTCAAGAGTATAGTTGAACGATTGACATCGGAAACCAAACAGAGGCTGATCTTCAACCCACCTGCGGTTCTCACGATTCACCTCAAGAGATTCGAATTGAAGCCTGGAAGGTCGGAAAAACGCAATGACCGGATCAGATATGAAGAATTGTTAGACATCGCACCATATTGCAGTAAATCCTGTTTACGCAATAATCCTCCAGGGCAGAAAATCTGGTATTCCCTCTACGGAATCATAGTGCACTCAGGCTCTCAAGAGTTTGATCATTATGTCGCCTACATCAAGGTCAAGCACTATGAACCAGACATCAAGAAATTCCTTCAGCAGGAATACTTCGATCGTGATAAAACGATAGGTCAAGTGATAGAAATGATGGAAAAGATACGACATAACTAGGTCAGTGGAACGCCAAAGAAAAGAAAGGAATTGCTTCTGCATCTTCTGCATGAACGATTTCAGGTTTCTGAAGTTCTCAACCAAGAGGCGTATCTTCTCCTTTATGAGCGAGCAAATTAACAAATGACATGTGCTTTAAAGGTCAAATCGACCTAAATATGTATCTTGGGTCTTGCTGATCGAGATTTTTGGTTGCTGGGCCTACAGTTTAGAACTGTCTGTGTATCTGTTCTTTCTGCTCAGTTTCGCATGTAATTTTGGTCTTATCTTACCTTCTCTCACTCACCTGGCTCTTTTCGCTGGCTTAACCAGCATTGGCCGACTCTCTGGGCATGGACTTCTATATAATAGCTAGCCAGCTATTATTAAGACGTCTATGCTCTGGGCTATCGTTCTGGAATTAATGTGATAAGTGCTTGGGTTTGTTCCGCCATTAATTGATGTCTTGTAGGCTAGGCCTACTTTAGAAAATTACTAACACTCAACTAATAATATCTCAAAATCTGAGAGAATAGGAACATGCTTAAGTTAACAACACCTAATATTGGCATTAAATGTTTTCTCATGTTGCCAATTGAATTGAAAGCCTTCCTTCTCATCTGCATAATTATGTTCTCTTTAGTAGCTCTTTTAAGTGGCTTATCTAGCTCAGTCTGCCATTCTGTTCGTTCATTCATTCATTCATTCCGAGCATTTATATAGCGCCCCTTCAAGGAACCTACTCAGAGGCGCTCCCAGCCCAGCCACGGCTAAACAGAGAAGACTTGAGAAGGCGGCAGTAAGCAGGCAAATTGCTGCGAGGCATCAAGCGCAGCTCAAGTGGGAGCCCATTCCAGGTTGAGGGTCCAACAACCGAAAAGGCTCGGCGCTGCTTGAGACATAAACGGGCCCGGAGGACAAGGAGCTCTCCCTTGGCCGAGGAACGCAGAGCCCGACGGGGGGCTAGGTCAGAGACAGGACGACAGAGGTCAGATAAGTATGATGGACCACAGCCAGCAAGGCACCGCCAAACTAAGGCTGTTGTAGCGGACAGACTTCGTGGTTATTGACCTGACTGCACAATAAATGTCGGTGCGCCATCGGTTGATGCTTTGTGCATTGCACATTGGCGCTATGTAAAGTTGTTAATCACAATACAATCACAATTAAATAGCCATCTGTGTTAATTATATACTTACGTGGATGGATCACAAAATGGTTGATTCTCCCTTTGTGTACTACTACCACTACCACCACAACTACTACTAATAATTACCCATTAATGGGTAGAAAATTATCCATACGGAAGAAAACTTACGTTTAAATGTAGCTAAAAGTTAAAACTCTAACACATTGATAGCCCTAGCTACCACATCCGAAAAGGCTGTCTTACCAGAATAAGGACAACGTTAAATTCTCCTGTACCAAGACCTTATTTTCCAAGGACAGTTTCAATATGTTCTAGATGAGGTATTCCTCCTCATAGTTGAACATCGCGTCCTACAAATTTAATAGTAACAAAGTTAGGATAATCGCGAGCTACCATGTCTTTAAATCATAATAGGTTGTGGACAAGTTTAGTGCTTTCAGAATTGCACACAACGTTAGCTTCCCAAAAGAGTACAGAAGCTACAGGATACCTTTCCATATCCACACACCCTGCAGCCGATTTTGACCCTACCTGGCTATCGTTTTTGTTTTGATTTAGCGCCTACGACGACTTCGCTTTTTGGACGCTGTAGAAATCTAGAGATTACGGAAACGATCACCAACGTGTGTAAAATCCATGGCTTGACTGAATAATTAGTTAACTGAATCATCATGAAATCTTGGCGTCTTACTAGCGAGTTGTATTGTTTCTCTTCTTCAGTGTCGTTCTGTCTTTCGGGGACATTCCCTGGTGGCTGTTCTATCGACTCGATCTCATCGCTTTCCGGCTTGTTGCTGCTCTTTCGACGGACACCCAAATAGTCAGAAATCCTCATTCATCATCTGTAACATAACACGGTATTTTAAGTTTCCAGTGTTTAACGACATCTTACAGCTGCCAGGACCGTTGACTTGGCCCCCTACTTTCTCCAGACTTGGGACTGGCACTGTCGCCACGGACTGGTAGTGGCGCTTGCAAGGTAAAGTATTATAGGGTATGAATATAGGGCATGTGTGTACACGACTGCTTGTTCCTCTGCCCTCATTCATTCACCACCTGAAAACCATGCTGGTTTTGTTGATGTGATGCTTAAAGGTGCCGGAGATCTGGAGAAAGTGTAGCCGAGATCCGTTGTACGCGTCCTGTGGAAGTTCGGAGGAGAGCCTACATGTATGATGTATGTAGCCTACACGTCTGGGTAAGAAACGCGGAGAAGTTCGGAGGAGAGCCTTACCCTTGCATCGGCTGCTTATATGGCGCACCTCGTGCGAAAGTATACACTTCCTTCTTTCTTCCGCTCGGCTCCAGTTCAGTAATCTCCCACGTGACAGCGTTGCCTGTCGGTACCTTTCATGTCAGGAAGTGATTGTCGAGGTCTACGTGCGCAAGTCTTCGGTCACTGTCTGTGTGAACTCCTCCTTCACCTATCACGGAGTTCTCACCGGCCAGGTATTAGTCACCGCACAAAGAACTGGCGCTATATTAATTTCTAGTGTTTTGTTGCAATTCAACCAACAAAGGCCTATCCTAAATATTGAACTACATTAAAGTCTGCTCATGTCATAGGCCATGTCGGTCGCTGATCCACTTCTCCCTCATTTCGAAGGATTACTTCGTTTAAACGCAGAATTCTTTCAGTAACTTCGAATATATTGCAGTTTTCTGTGCTAGGTTTTCGTCAGTTTTGCCAAGGGTATTTTTGCGTTTGATGGCAAGTCACCTTGTCGCTGTGTGACTCCATCAAGCCCATAAGTGACCTCGACTTTCAGTCGCTTCAATCTACCGACCGAAACACGACGAATGCCTTTTCTACGTACTCCGTGGTGCTTCGACGAATAGCGGGACGTGCGTCATCTTCTACCAGTGAGCGACTGCTCGTCGGTATCGTCACCGTGTTTGCGAACGCTGTCACCTGTCGTCGCTCTACTCTATCGACGAAACTTGGCTCAGATACTCTGTACATCCATGCCATCTTCAGCTGTCGATAGGAATTCGTTGGTCGGTTCCACGCGTGTGCGTGGAACGCCAGTGGTGACTCTTCTAGCTTGCTGTGCCTTGTTTTACTAACTGATGTAATATATTCGTTCGTAATGACACTTAACATCTTAATAGTCTAGCACAGAGAGCGCTTCTGAGTAGATATCTTGTAGAGGCGCTATATAAATTCTCTGAATGAATGAATGAATAAATTTCTAAAAGATGGCAGTAAAATGCAGTCTGTACCCGAGTTTTGTTATTCGATTTTCAAAATTGTCTAATATGCGTCCGTGGAGATACCTCTCTCTTTCGTCGCTGTTTCTTGTTGTGTTTAGGGCGCTTTTCGGACGCTTAACATCGAAGCCGTGTGCACCGTCACTGACCGACAGAATGGTTTCGCCCGCCGAGGGGGTTTCAGATCGTTACATGTACAATAAAGTCTTCGGTCATGGCGCCCACCGTTCAATGACACTATTCGACCATTTGCCGGCTACTAAGTCGTCCTCTGCAGATCGAGTGCCAGAGGGATGCCTGTCTTCTAGTGCCTCAGAGAACTAACATGGTGTCGAGGTGCGTGTGTACCCATCCTCGTCGCCTGTCGTCATTCCTCTTCTTCGACGCTACTGCGAACAGTGACTACGAATAACGTGTTAACCATCAGCTCTGGATGATAAGCCGCTGACTTGCTCTTCGTGCTTGCGGGACCTTGCCAGTGGTGACTCTTCTAGTCATCTGTTATTCGAGCTGTGTTCGTTTTCGACTGACTGTTTGGTCATATCGACTCTAACATCATTTCGAATAGCACTTGGAGCGCCTCTGAATAGAAAACTTAAAGGGGCGCTACATAATTGTTTTGAATGAATGAATTATATGAGTTGGTAGGCCTACATAAATGTTATCTTTACATTTATGCTTCCACAGAACCAAGTAAATAATTGTTCTGTTTACAATTTTACCGTTATCTTCATTGGTAAAGTAAAGATGAAACTGCAAAGTTTCCTTGCAAAAAAAAATGCACTAGCATGCCATAATGGCGCTCATTCATCCCTTCCTTCTTCAGCGGTCGGTAAATGCATAAGCCTTCAAACCGGCTTTCTATTTGAACATTTCTTTGGCATAAACGATTTACTTCAACTCTTTGTTTTCAGAAGGATATTTGAATTTCATTTTGAGATTTTGTCTTTTTGCTTTAGTGACAGTTTTGGGAAGTTTTGACTTGCCCTGTCGACTCCGAATGACTTCTTCCAAATCTGTCGACTGGTGTTTGGCATTCTGCGACAAGAGCTTCCTCAAGACAATTTGTCAAGATTCAAAAGTCAATAAAGGTATTGAATAAGAGTTTATAGATCTAAAAGTGAGACCTATTAAAATGCTGTGAAATATGTTACAGTCTAAAAAGTAACTGCTAGGTTTCTGTGACACAATGATCTGTTCGTTAGTTTGTTTTGTCTGTACACCAACAGCTAGGAAAGTACCGATTGGTATTTTTGCCTATTTCCTATTCCGATTAGTTGGCCTACTTTTTCGCCGATTCCGATCCGATCAATCGGCAATATTCACTTTTATTTGGTTCTAGGTACTGTTTGTTACTAAAAGCCCGACTGTCCGCCATTTTGATGATGCGTCAACTCACAGTTTTATTATTTAACACGGACTTTTAATAGGCTATTTAAGATTAAATATTATCGTAGGAGGCCGCCATAACAGATAACTATTTTTGTATTAATGAAAAAGTAATTGTTTTTGGTCAAAAGTATCACATCTTATGGTAATCGGATCGGTAGTCCTAGGTAACGCTGATTCCAATTAATCGGTATAGTGCAAAATCGGCGCTAATCGGTTTCCGATTCAAGAATCGTTCCTTCCCTACCAACAACTGTGACTATGAGCCCATGCAGAGTCGAAGTATTGACCCGCCGGGACAAGCTGTTCAAGCACATTTGTCTCTTCCACCAAGCTGTGTAATTTGGTTCTGGAGTAAACTTGGAAGTAAATGCAGTCGTGTTGTCCATGAGACTAGGGTCCTGGTCTTGAGACCAAAAGTCTTGGTCTTGACGTTCAGAGTCTTGGTCTTGATCCTGGTCTTAAAGTTCAAAGTCTTGGTCTTGCAAGACCAAGACTCGACTGTCAATACGAACAGTGATTAATCAGGGCTGTTTTAAGGCCCTATAGTGAGGTGGCTTAGTGAAATTATCGTTACCTGGCGGATAAAAGCACCAAATTTGGCATGAAGATCCGTTATAGTCTACTAAGTAAAGTTGGAGTAGGAGCCCTCTGAAATTAATAATCGTTTTTATGTAAAACACAAAAAACCAAGGTCAAAAGGTCAAACTCAAGGGAAAAGGCCACAACTCAGCTAAATATTATTCGATTTGGGTGATTCTTTTACCTATTTGATCGGACCAGTAAGGGCTACATCAGAGAAAGACATAGAACTAGAAGGCTAACATAATTCAAGGTCATTTCAAGGTCAAAAGGTCAAAATCAAGAGAAAATTGGCAATAGCTATGCCAAACTTTTCTTCATATGGATAATTCTTAGTTATGGCAGTTCTGCATGGATTTTGACCATTGGCCTTGAAATTAACCCAAGGTCATTTCAAGGTCAAAATCAAGGGAAAATTACCATAGCACAGAATCACTAAAATAAAACAACATTTGGCTGAGTTTTAGCCATTTCCAGACATTTTGCTCAATCTGAGTGAATAAGAGTTATGGCAGTTATCTGTTGATTTTGGCCTTTGACCTTGAAATTAACCCAAGGTGATATCAAGGTCAAAAGGGCAAAATCAAGGAAAAATGACCATTTCACAGAATCACCAACATAAAACAACAATTGGCTGAGTTTTAGCCATTTCCAAACATTTTCCTCTAGAAATTATTTATCTTTTCACCTTAGAATAACCTCGGATTGTCTTACATTTAACAGCCTTGTTTCAATGTGGCAGAGCTCTGTATAACCGGACACGGTCTTTTAAGGGAGAAATGCTAAGTTTCCATTAAACGATGTGTCATTGTTCTGTGATGCTTACTGCAGTAACACAAAGATTGTACAGTTCTATTTAGTATGCCTAGTGCCTACAGTTGCACTTGCACAGTGGGGAACAATCCAGATTTGCTTTTCCATATTTGCAGTTGGAGCAGTCTTTTTTGCAGGAGCATTTGAACAATTCCCTGCATGATTGGGAGACCTCTGGAATTGTCATCCAGATTGGTAACCATGTCTCTGAAACTTTGTTACATGCATAATTCTGTGCAGAAGGAACCACTTGTTGTGTTTGTGTGCTGGCCGTCCAGATTCGTGCATGATAAACTGCCCGTCGGATATGCTGAAGTAACGCATCCCTGGTGGGTGGCAGTTTGTCCATTGCTCGATTCTTCTGACAGAAGAATTCTCTTCTTGTCTCGTTGACCGTGGACAAATGACTAGTTCTGTCATAGAGAACGACAGTAAGTCTTTCGAGTCTCTGGAATGGATCAGCGTCGACATCCAGGCGCTGGAATGGATGACTGTCCAGATACACAAATGTATCAGTAACGTCTCTGGAATTGTCATCCAGATATATGCCTGCCATGCCTGCCAAACCGACTTTTCCTCTTACCTCTGAAGGCAAATGTTGTATCACACCCCGAAAATGAGTGAAACACAGGTAATGATCGTGATTGTTGCTCCCCAAGCTTGCACAGATGGTGTTGATGTGGTAAAACCTGTAATTCTTGCCCATGCCAAAGGCTACCCAGATATCGATCAGAGGTTGGGTTACTATATATCAGATCATAGAATGTGCCAACAAGGATGACTACAACATCTGTGTCAACAGTACGCACGTGGAAAGTCTTTGCCCCTTGCTCCAGTGCATGCACTATGAACAACAATCCTGGTGTCTGCCTCTTCATGAACGCAGTTTTGCGTGGAGATGGTGGAACCAATGGATGATACAGCTTTCCCTGATGTAACATATATGGATTTGTCTGCTGACCAGTTGAACTCTACAACCTTTGAAGACAAAAAGGCAAACAACTCCTTCTTGTTCATCGAGTCGCGAAGAATGTCCATCCAATTGCGCGGCAGTTTGGTGTGACCAGAAACTTTCCTGCGCACACCATCGCCTCTCTTTTCCCTGGTAGACTCCTTCAAACTGTCTGGGATGTACGTGTCCCAGACAATATCCAACCTTGAAGTATCCTGCAGCTGCTTCTTAAGATAAGGTAAAAATACCCTGTCTACATATTGTCCTGAAATTTTTTCCCACATGTAAGCTCGTCTTGTTATCAACTACTACTACTTGATACACGCTATATTTCGTCATATACGTCGGCATGCTTCAATTTTGGTGTTTTACATAAAAATGTTCAACAATTTCAGAATGCTCCTAAGACGATCCGAGGTTATTTTCAGGTGAAAAAGATAAATTTCTAGAGGAAAATGTTTGGAAATGGCTAAAACTTAGCCAAATGTTGTTTTATGTTGGTGATTCTGTGAAATGGTCATTTTTTCTTGATTTTGCCCTTTTGACTTTGACATCACCTTGGGTTAATTTCAAGGTCAAAGGCCAAAATCAACAGATAACTGCCATAACTCTTATTCACCCAGGTTGAGCAAATTGTCTGGAAATGGCTAAAACTCAGCCAAATGTTGTTTTATTTTGGTGATTCTGTGCTATGGTAATTTTCCCTTGATTTTGACCTTGAAATGACCTTGGGTTAATTTCAAGGCCAATGGTCAAAATCCATGCAGAACTGCCATAACTAAGAATTATCCAGATGAAGAAAAGTTTGGCATAGCTATTGCCAATTTTCTCTTGATTTTTGACCTTTTGACCTTGAAATGACCTTGTATTATGTTAGCCTTCTAGTTCTATGTCTTTCTCTGATGTAGCACTTACTGGTCTGATCAAATAGGTAAAAGAATCACCCAAATCGAATAATATTTAGCTGAGTTGTGGCCTTTTCCCTTGAGTTTGACCTTTTGACCTTGGTTTTTTGTGTTTTACATAAAAACGATTATTAATTTCAGAGGGCTCCTACTCCAACTTTACTTAGTAGACTATAACGGATCTTCATGCCAAATTTGGTGCTTTTATTCGCCCGATAAAGATAACGTTGAAATTCAGCGCTAAGCCACCTGACTACTAGGAACTCTTGCATTCTTAGACACCAACAGTACTGGCAATTGGCAACTCTGCATAATTCATGACCGATACGATTCTTGTTGGTCAGAAAAAAACCATCGGCAGCAGAAACAGTTCTGCTATGCTGTATCTGGATGCCAAGCCAAGACGTGTTTCAGAAGCCTAATAAACCTTGGGAGGATTTTTAAAAAAGACTCACGATTTGTACATTTACATCCAGTTCTTGAAAGTTGCTGTGTGTGCCAGCGACACCAGCGCCTATTAGTAGGTATAACGTATTTTTTCACATGGTGAAACTTTTATGAAGTCGCACAGGGCACGTCTTGGTCGGAAAATTCTGAACGAATTGGTTTATATAAAATGCAAGTAGCGTATGGAGTAACATTTCGCATGACGAACTTTTGTAAGTACGAATGCGGATTCTCTGCAGTCTACATTTAGGGTTGTTTTGCTTCAATCAAATAAAAGAATCTTGGTTTAATTTAAATAGCGGGTTTTCCGACTTGACAATTTTTAGTAAGGAATAGAAGTCTGGGCATGATTGTGATTTTCAAAGTCTTGGTCTTGGTTTTGAGGTTCAAAGTCTTGGCCTTGGTCCTTGTCTTGAGTTTTCAGGTCTTGACAACAAGACTGAGTAAATGGCAATCCTACGATGCCGTGGTCACGTATCGAGGACCTTGAGATTCGTCCACTACCGTTTCAAGACCCAAAGAGCAGAAAATGATTGCTTTCCCTTTAATTTGACTTGTGCTTATTATTGAGGCCAATTCCTTGCACTCGTACTCGTCCTTCAGGCCAAAGCAGTGGCAAGCCATAATTATTTGCGCTTATACTTGAGACCAAAGTACTTGTATTAATACTTGAGTCCAAAGTACTTGTATTAATGCTTGAGTCCAAAGTACTTTCAGTCGAACTTATACTTGAGACCAAAGGACGTGTTGTCGTAGTCTCGCACAAACGCCTGATTCCTAAGTACTCGAACTTATACTTAAGACTAAGCACGTGTACTTGCACTTATACTTGAGATCAAAGTACTTGTACTCGTACTTAATCTTGAGGCCAAATTACTTGCCATCGTACTTGTACTTGATGCCAATGTACTTGTAAGTCCGAATTGTGCTTGTATTTAGAGATAAAAGTACCTTGCACTCATACCTGTACGTGAGACCAAAGTACATGTACTGAATGTACTCGTACTTATATTTGATACCAAAGTACTGGTACTTATTCTCGAGACCAAAATACTTCTACATATGCTTGAAACCAAAGTACTAGCGCTCGTACTTGTACGAGAGACCTGAGTACTTGAAACATCTTTGGTATATGGGAGTTTTAATCTTACTAACTGCTAAGACTCCTTTAAATTTTACTACTACAACACAAGTTTCTCGCCAATGCTGACATCGATTTTTCTTCTGAGCTTCCGGACAGTCGGACATGGCCTTTTCGAAGTCCGCTTACGACAGAAGGAAAAGCTGCGAATATCCCTTCGACCGGACATCCTCGTTTCTGCGGTTGCCACCAGCCAACGGCAGCAGACTAAATGAAACACGGATGGAATTGAAGATTTGTGCAGCGCCTTTGTAAATGCGCAAGCGGCACAGTGGCAGGTCAAAGTGGGATATAAGAGGCAAGCCCTCTGCAGTTTCATGGTCATTCGTAAACTCCGAGCTTCTAAAGCGCTACTCTAAAGCTAAGCGCACAGCGCCAGCTTTTTCACGAGCGCATTAATTGGGACCCATGTCTGGCTCAAACGGGTTCCATAATTATGGGAATATGAATCTTATAATTATGGGTTCCATGCGGACATACTGGATATCCCCTTTACCGTCACCGGATCATTCCATCGCCAGCTTATTTTAGAGGCATTCGTTTTAATCTGAGGTAATACTTGTCATTAATCATGTTATACACGCATGCAACCTGTTAGGAATATTGCGATGTCACATTTGAGGTCGTCCATTAATTATGTCAACAAATTTTAGGCAGTTTTGACCCCTCCCTTGTCAACAACAGTTACTGTCAAACATTGACGGACCCCTAAAAATTATGTCAACAATCTCCAGAACCCCCTACAAAAAAGAAACACAATGGCTCAATACATGTAGAATCATTTTTTCAAATTGTTTTACACTAAAAAATGCAATCTCGAATTTCAAAATATATGAGTTTAGTTTATTACCAGCTTTTTAGTAGTATTAAACATTAAGCACTATATACATTTTTAGCATTACTTAATGTTTTCGCTACCGTGTTGATTCATTGGAAAAAATTTGTTGACGTCAACTTTTACCGAACCCTCCTCCCCTTGTCAACAACTGTCAAACTTTTCCAAACCCCTCCCACCCTATTTTATTGACATAATTAATGGACGACCCCTTTCCACACTTCATCTCAAGCACAACTCATGCCCTCTCTTGTGTAGGTTCGTCCGTCTGGAACAATCTTCCATTGTATTCACATACCGTTTTCGTTCAGTTTCCCATAATTATGTTTTTCGGCCTAGTTAAAATGCACATGTTTCGATCAGCTAAGTTAGACAGGCATTCTTGCAGCGCTTGCGATAAGCTGTTAAAAGGGCTTTTTAGTTGCGGGTTATATTAGCCTGTGGAGTATAATAGTTTCGGTCGATTTTGATTATAGGTACGCAGTTATGCACTTTACTTTTTATATGGTCCGATGTACAGATGCTTTTTCTTTGACTTGATGAATAGACATTGTTGCTTATTGGATCATTGTTGGGTCTATATGAATCAGGGCTAACTTTCTGTCCAGGGCTTATTGGATAAAGCTAACAGTATTGTGACGGAACCTACGTGCAAATGTTTAAGAAATTGATATGGGATTTTGTCTTTGCCTGACGATTTACAACATATAGAATTACAAATGGCATCTATAAATTCTTTGAATGAGAAATTTTATTTAAAGCCTCAGTCTGGTAAGATATCTGACGGAGTATGGTTGTGTTCAGTTTGGAACACTTTAAGTAGACCCCCAGGTTTGTAAAGTTTGAATTATAGTTTGTGGTGCTACTAGTTTTGCATGTATTTTTGCTAATAGATTAGATTTATCAAAATTATTCTCAGCAATTAATCCACGAAAGGTTAAAATTGGGATGTAATTGTATGATGCCATGCAATTTATGCGTCTAGTGATATCCAACACTACTCCCAGTTGTGTCTGGTCAGTCAATTCACAGCAGTAGGTATCCCAACTAGCTTTTGATTCTGGAGGGTTCGGGATGGGTCTTCAAGATACTGCATAACTTGCAGATTTGCCTGGCTACCAGATGAATCAGCTGGATGGAGGTCGTAGTTGTAAAACTTGTCGTTATCTGTGGCCACAGTGGTTTCAGAAGATCGTGTTCGGTTAGCGAAAACCTCAGAAGTGTCAAAGACGAGCTTTCGGACTCTGTCTTTCTGGAATCAGGCACCCAACTTAGTTTTAAGAATGGTTGGGTTACAGCAGCCAAGATATAATGATCAACACAGGAGGTTTCTGTATTTCCTAATCGTTACTATTAGGCGAGCTGTAATAAAAAGTATTTTAAAGAAGTGCTTCATATTACAAATACAAAATACTCTGAAAAGTGATGTTTGGAAGGGGAACAGAGTGTCCACGAACTCCTGGAGGAGGAATGTAGGAGAGGATCTACGTCACATGTCTTCGGTGCAAAGGTCAGAATAGGTCGTCGCAGCTCCCGAGTCGAATCAGGACGCAGAACGGACACGTCGGACAGTTCACAGCCAACCAGTGGAAAGACTGATGGAGGAGAGCAGCCAGCCGTAGCTTCTCGGACGGAGAGGATTTCACAGTAAAAGGAAAGCGTCCAAGAAGGCATCAAGCGCGAAGAGAGGCGCACTGTAACGATCTCGCAATTACGCAACGCTTTTGCTCTATAGAGATAAACACTGATCATAATATGTTCAGTTACTTATAATTCAATTCTCGCCCCATTGGATAGTTACTTAGATCAGGCTAATAAGGTCAGCGAGTCAGATGCAGAATCTTGAAAACATGTGCGACAAGGATAAAACATAGATGAAGTTGGGAATAATCAGCGTGATTCGAAATTATGGAAGACGGAGTGTCGCACGGTGATTGGATGAATTCAACTTCTGTGAACGGTAAAGGTATCATGTACCATGAGTAGGCCTACTGAAACGTTACGGACATTAACTGCCTCGGACGAGGCTCGAAACCGTACTCTCCGCGTTACAGAACGAGCGCTTTTACCTATCGGCCATGCACTGTGCCATGCATCGCTATTCTTCTTTTGGTTCTCTGCCTTCCTAGTGGGCAGATTCGCACGTCCAATGTCGCCATTTGTCACGTTGTCTGGCTTTCTCCTTTAATTTGCTGTAATCCTTCTATATCATCCAGTCCAACAACATCATTCTCGGTCTTACTCTTGTCTTCTTGCCCTCCATTCTTCCCCTCAATTAGGCCTATAGTTCTTAGAAGGGAGTCTCCCCTTTAATGTGGCCCAACCATTTTCTCTGTCGGCTTCTTTATTATTCCTATCAGAGATCTTTTTTCTCCCACCATTTGTGAAACGCTATATTAATGTTTTATTACAATTGCAATTACGTATGTTACAATCCTCAGCGCCAGTGGTGGGCTTTATTCATTAGGTAGACAGTAATGGAAAAATTGATTTATAAGAGTTTTGAAAGTACAGAGAGGTTTGGTGAGACTGTTATTAGTTGCCGATCCCAGTGCAAGGGTGACCCTCGCTGAGATATATGTAATATGTAGGCCATTTATAAGACGCATTCTACATTATAGAATAGGTAGCCTCAGGTTCGTACTTAGTTACCTGTAGCAACATAGTTGCCGGTGGTCAAGAACATTAAAGCATGGACTTTAGATGGATACGCACTGAAGTTGTGCCTGAAAATACATACCTCTTCGCCTTTCTACATTGGTCTAAATCTGGGGTATGTTTTTATCAATTGTATAAGACGAAGAAAGACTTTGATGATTATTATTGTAATTGTAGTGTTAAAACCAGTTTTTAGGTATATACATAAATACTACAATTTGTCAATTGCTTGTCATTGGACAACAAGCAACAATTGCAACAATTGCAACAATTGCAACAAGTGCAACACTTAACATTGGCTACTACTGTCTTATAGATACGCCGTAATGTGCATCGCAATATAGCAATTATTGCAATAAAAGTCGTATTTAATGCCTTTTGCGATATTTGATAATTACTATAAAAATTGCCAGGGAATGAGTATTAACCTTTTGTCTGCTCATTATTGTATTACAACACATAACTCTCAATATATATATATATAAAATTATATGTATGTATGTATGCATGTATGTATGTATGTATGTATGTATATAGCGTCCTGGTGACATCTAAAAGGGTCGCATTCGGAGACAAGCGTTCTGGCCGCTTCTGCTATTGTCAGATACCTTTGGAAGTGAAGAACAAACGTTTTCAAAATACGTCTGTTGAAGAACGTCATAGTAATTCACTACAGTAGAAAATGACGTCATGAAGATATTACTGTAATAATGGTGATTACTTGCTGTTTAACGACACTGTGTCATAACGTAGATGATTAGCGTCGCCCTCCTTCTTTCTCCAGGCTTGGTACTGGCACTGCCTGGAGAAAGGAGGACGTGCATATTGCACAGACATTTAATATTCACTTAGACCAATAATTAATTATTATATGTCATGCAATAAGCACGCCCCCTTTCTCAAGGCAGTGTTTCAAGAGAGTTAGAGCAGTCCTGCAGTGCCATACTGATAACTGCTATTGTTTACCGTGGAACCTTTTGTGTACAGCGTATTTTGTGTATCGTAGCCTATTATTATTATTATTATCTGCATATTATACGGTTGTCCATTAACTGCTAGAGTCTATGCAACACTTATCAACCGTCGATGCTTGTCGATGCAATGTTGTATCGATCCTAGTCGCCTGAACTTTTACTTAACTCTGAAGATCGACGATATAACCCAATAATAGTTAAAAATAATGCATTTGCATAAATTCGTATTTTAGGGTGAAACAATTCAGCAATTTACATGCATTCATACATGTAATTAAGATAAAGTAGATCAACCATAATTTTAAAAGATATGAAAACTGCTATGTAAAAATCTCAAACTAGTAGTATCACTTACATTTGATCATATCAGACTACGATAACAGTCTGGGGTTAATGAACATAGGCCAACGATCACCGGACAGATGAAGAAGAACCTTAATATATTAAGCTTTTACAAGGCGCGCTCAATCAATCCGTAACCATGTATGGTGTGTATGTGGTGCCTCAAAGGTTCCTCTGAATCCCTACATAGACCCTTTGAGCAATATCGCGCTCAGGAGAAGAGCAGCGATGGGACTGGTCTTTGCCACTGTTCGAAGCCGGACATTGAGCTTATTCGAACAAGTTCCCCCACACTCCAGAAGACGAGGCCCACCGCAGAACACTCTGGAACTCTATGAACATTGACTAAGCCCCCGACGGTTTGGTGAAAAATACGCGCTACAAACATAGGACTATACTGTGACCACAGTTTTTAAGAAAGATCTCGACTACAGAGTTGAACTTCGGCCTTCATACAGTATGATGGAGTGCCTAGAACAGAACAGTGTGGCGTCACATAAGTAGACGCGGTGACGTTCAGCGGCGTTTTCCACCACACAGAGAGACCACCCAAGAACAGGGAATGTCTTAGGCAGAGAGAGGCAGGCAGGGAATGTCTTATATAGACCGTGCCAAAGTATTAAACTTGCCGTCTCTCTCTTGCTTGTGCATGCTGTCTGAAGTCTTTCAAATCGTTGCATTGTTGTTAATTTTTAATCAGAAGTAGCTATTAAGCCATCTGTCAAAGTCTTACATTTGATAGCAGCGCTGTAACTATATAGTCTTTTCAGCCGTAATATGGTTGTGCTTTTTAATCATAGATTTAAATACCACCTCTTCAAGAGAAATTCAACAGAGGCGCTACACTTCGACCTAACGACATAATTCCAGCATCGAATAGAATGGCTTGCTATACTCACGGAATTACTATAGGTAAAATAAGACCAAGACGCTTATATTATGATAAAGTGCTAGGCTATTCATTCCATAAAGTAGGACCGATCACAGCGAAGCTTCCATGCTGCATCACAAAAGTTCGGACCAAGGGAACAACCAGGTTACCCCTTCCAACACAGGCAGACAAGGATGAAATCCAAAATACACAAAATCCTGAGACAAGATGGAGCGCAGCCTTAAGACAATTACGCGTAACATTGAGATCTAAGACCCAATGCATGTATGCGTCACCAACTAGAGTTGTGCCTGTATTGTAGCATGATTGGATATGAGAGCCTACATCAGTGATCAGCGTATATTTTTTTATCTCAGAGGAAGATCGAACTCGCACGTTTCGCGTTGCAAGCTGAGGACTCTAACCAATCACATACGTCCTCGAAGCCCTATGGCATAGGAAATTTGTCAGCTATGGGTAAATACCGTGGCCTCAAGTAATTCGCTTAGTTGTTCATGGTGGTTGACATTGATCGTGAAGAAATTGAGCTAGCTGGTCAATTAATCAGGACATTGCTACTATCTATGGTTGTAAGCATGGCTCAGATTTGAATTTGAACGTGCATTTAAGTTCACTGAGAAGGTTGCTTCAAGCTCCGGCTATCTGCCCTCTGAACGTCTTTCACCCACATCAGATACCACCAGATACCTATAGCCAAGGTCTACCTCCAAGACCTGGTTAGGAACAAGATGGAGGTGACAGAATGGGCCTGGGTGCTCTGCAAGACTCAGCCTGGGTCTATCTTGAATCAACACAGAATGGATTAACTTGCTGTACCTGCATCTCAAATCAAAATAGTTGAATACAACAGTACTGTTACTGGAATGTTTGCCAAAAATACATGCTACTGTAGGAATAAAATGGACTCACGTGTAACTTGTTGTGTGGCCACTGTGAAGGCATAACATGGCAAGTGGGCAAATTCACGATTCCAGTTACACCAGTGACTAATAATTGCGCACTATTTCCTGTATATATATTATGTGTTCAATATTTCAATGCCTGTCACTCTATATCAAGCAATTATAGTAAATATTAAGACTATATAATATTAATATAAATATTAATATTAACTATTAATGTATTAAGACCATGTATTACACTGGACAACAAATTTTAACTTTTTTGCTGCCTAAAAAACTTTAGCTGTTCTATATAGATTTTGGCTCGCTGAATCCAGTGGTGTTCTCATAATTTTTGTATCACGTAAGGTTTTTGAGAAAAATGGTTTGCAAGATTTTAAAAGAAATGCCCAGAAATTTACTTAGTGCATAGATTTCACTGGACAACAAATTTTAACTTTTTTTGCTTCCTAAAAACTTTAGCTGTTCTATATAGATTTTGGCACGCTGAATCCAGTGGTGTTCTCGGAATATTTTTACCACGTAAGGTTTTTGAGAAAAATAGTTTGCAAGATTTTAAAAGAAATGCCCAGAAATTTACTTTTAGTGCATAGGTTTCACTGGACAACAAATTTTAACTTTTTTGCTTCCTAAAAAACTTTAGCTGTTCTATATAGATTTTGGCACGCTGAATCCAGTGGTGTTCTCGGAATATTTTTACCACGTAAGGTTTTGAGAAAAATAGTTTGCAAGATTTTAAAAGAAATGCCCAGAAATTTACTTTTAGTGCATAGGTTTCACTGGACAACAAATTTTAACTTTTTTTGCTTCCTAAAAAACTTTAGCTGTTCTATATAGATGTTGGCACGCTGAATCCAGTGGCGTTCTCAGAATTTGTGTATCACATAAGGTTTTTGAGAAAAATGGTTTTCAAGATTCTAAAAGAAATGCCCAGAAATTTACTTAGTGCATAGATTTAAATCTATGCACTAGACCTGCTGGGAGAAAACTGGTGCCATATCTGGAATCAGCAGGCCAAATATACCCAGAAACACTTCTAACATTTGAGGCAACAAATTATGTGTTGGCCAGTGTTACAGTTACATTGACATTATAATTTGGTCATCAGAAGTGACAGAAATTTACAAATAGGTATACAACTATACATGCTAACTGATACAGATTTCTAAATACTTTCTAATGCCGTTAGTTATGCAGATATGATAAATTTGATCTTTCGTCAAATCGTGGCGGCCATTTTTTTATTAACTTGAAAATTACAATCCATAACATGTATAATGTACCTATATGCTGATATGAATAGGCTCTTCATAGATATTTTTAGCTTGACTGGTTCCATAATTATGAAATTTTTCCAGTTGGCTTTATTTTGACGGCGGGCATATTTTCGCTTAGTTCCCATGTCATATTTTGGAAACTTATTTTCTTATAACGTAGACGTATCAAAGAAGTGAAACCCATCGAGAAACCTTTTGTTCAAATTTTTAACCTCAATTATTTAATGACTGGACTAAAACACGATCGTAGTTAACATAAACCAAAGCCTTTCTCAAAACTCCATCTGAAATATGTAATCGTAAAAGTAAACTCCAACTTTGTGAAGCCCTACTCTAAAAATAAACGCATAGCACCAGATAATTCATGAGCGCTGCGTCAAGTCAGAGGGATCGACCAGAGACTGTAAGCGGCCTTAAAGCTGCAACACTTGAATGAGATTATAACAGAATGAAAAAAGATACTAGATGATCCAGTACACCAATAGATACTCCAAGATCTACTGTTACTTGTCTATCGCGCAATTGCAATTATAGTGGCCAACAGCTGTTTACATAATCGGAGATGAGCTTATTATGCGGAGAACACTGTAGCTGATTGCTAGTAATTCCGTATTAAAGTGCCCGTCTCTGGGCAATCCATCTGACAACAAAGAAGAATATAACGTGTAGCTGATTGCTAGTATGTCCGTCCTTCACCAGCAGTTTGAATGCAGGTGTAGCATGTGAAATCAACAGTTGCTTCTTAAAACGTATCAGCTATACCTGTGAGGAAAGACTGGTCGGCTTTAATCATCGGTTGCGCTTTTGCTCCAGGTCGTGTCTCCGACATACTGCAGATATAGATAGAGGCCTTGAGAAATTCACCTTTGCTATCACCTGGTCTCAACTAATAATACTTATAGAGCATTTCTATCATAATGCTCAAGACATCAAACGATGTTCGCTTCAAGTGAAATAGCAAATGCAAAACTCCTAATTCGTTGGAGAAATTAATATATTGATTTCACTTTCATGATACCATATTTCTTCTTTCAAGCATTATGTTTTATCCGCTTATTTTTTAAAACGACGTACACGAAAATCGAAGTAAAATTATATATATATATAATATATATAATAAACTCTATATATATATATATAATATAATAAACTCTCTTCGTACTGCAATATCATTGTTATGTGTCTTCACTTCTCTCTGTTACAATTACGTTGTTACTGTTACTGATTGTCATAAATGTAAACCTATGGGTTGTTTCGGATGCAATAAAAAATTGATTGATTGAATATATATATATATATATATATATATAAGTTAGGGTGGCTAATGAGCAATGGTGAGAACAAAATTTCTTAAAAGTTGCAGCTCTCACCCCCTCATTCTGTTCCAAATAATTTATTAAAAATTGTGACCAAGTTTCAGTTGATTCTGAATATGTTTAGAGGTGCCTCAACAAGGTTGTAGTCAGAGAATAGAGATGTAAACTCCTTCTATACATGGCCGGGAAAGCTAATTAGCGGCATTGTACGAATAGGACATGCTGTGTAAAACTGCACTTGCCATGAGGCACCCCTAAACATCATCCTAAAAATCACAAACTTAACAGGAAATTTTATTCATTTATTTGGAACATCTTGAGAGGGTGAGAGTAAAAAAAATAGAAATAAATTTTTATGAGCCACCCTAATATAAGTATTACACAATTATAGGCCTATACATACAAATGTAGGCCTACAGAAAAATACAGTCGAACATAAATTAACGGTAAATGCATATGCCATATATAGATATACAGATTTAGATGCTGAAAACATGCATACACACAAAAATACACACATTCTTCAATTTAGGGACCCTACGTAGGCCTACACATTCAACATTGCAGCTAGCGCAGACAACATACTGGACTGGCAATTGACCTATATTAACCCATTAATGCCCAACTTTTTTGTTCTGTAAAATATTTTGATTTTTAGTTATTTGCAATGACTTTAGACCATATCTCCATTATTTTTGTTTATATTTCACTTCCCCAATTTTTTTTCGCACTTTAAAGTTTGATCCCATATATGGGATTGTAGGCACGAACGATGGCGTCAACTGCTAGAGCAAATTAACCATAATGTAACACTTACCGAATTACACCAGTCAAAAACATTTCATTGCGCTAATCATGTTAAAGCTCTTCTAAACAAACATTTAAAAATGTTACTACAAAGCAAACAGTTTGATTGCATTTTGCTCATCCTCAAAATCAGTCATACCGGGAATAATCACTTCAGCTTCGTATGAAAGATTTTCAAAACAGCCCACTTGCAGGCCGACGTTGCACTTCAGGCATTTCGACTTGGCCTTTCTTCCGCAAGCACTTCAGCTGTGTTGGGTTGCTGTGTGGATAATGCTCTTACCCATTAAAGAGTACATCGACAGATACCCCCGGTACTCGGCGGTCAAACGGAACCCTGTGCCCCGTTGGACGTCCAATTGGCTGCCTGTAGTGTATCGCTGGATATAGGCAGCCGTCAACATGAATTGTTTACAAACGTGATGGCCATAGTACTGGGTACGGCATCATGCTCTCTTCTATGCTCAATTGCTCATGTCCTGCTGACAGGGATTGTAGAGGAGAAATCGTTCATTCATTGTCCACAGAAGAGGTCGAATTTTTATCCATTTTGTCACCAGCTGTAAGAAAAGTGTTGTGAGCTACATGTGGAAACTGTAAAATTTCCTTAAACCTATTCTTTGCTATAATAATCGTCCTATTGTCAAGATATGTGACAACATGGAACAGTTGAGTAGCCACTCATTATCAGGGTCGCAGGAAATGATCGCATTTCGTTGATCTCGACACCAAAAGTTGGCTTTCTCTTCTGCCC
>JACEVL010001581.1:0-26990 GCA_020284085.1 Aporrectodea caliginosa
GCCACTGTATATATGTATGGATATATATGTATGGATGTATATTTATACGTATATAAACATATGTAGGGATGTATGTGTGTATCTTGGATACATAGATCAGTTTCAAAACACATAATTTTATATTTGTTTATCCAAAAAGTACAAAATGTACGCAATAATATCAATAATCGCTAATTAAGGGGGTTCCGTTGTTAAAAGTGATGTAATTTCGAGGTGCATTCACATAATGTACAACTAAATATACCATTCTGTGCAGAAATGAATGCTGAATCCAATGCTATATTACAAGTTATGATATGTGAAACCAAACACGAAATCCAGGGGGGGTAACCACCCCCTTTGGTAGGCACTGTTACAAAAAAGCTCGGTAGCCTGAGGGTTAAAGTAACACCTTGAAATGCAAAGCTCTTAAACTGCACTGAATTCAATTAGATGAAAATCTTCAGTTTTTAATCTAAACAAATCGCATCTTATCTTATCATTTAGCCTGTCTTTTAGCTTGGCTCATTTCTAATCATTTATCTTATCAAGTAAGTAAGTAAGTATATCCTCTATTCGACCAGTTGCTAACCGCATTTTGGTTTACACATATTGTATGACTTACAGTCCTGTCTGGTGCATCCTAATTTCAAAACGTTTACGGACCGAGCAGTCAGCATCGGGTTTCCAGAACATTTTTTTTCTCGCTTCGACCAAAAATTCTGATGACCTTTTTTTTTTTTTGCTTTCCGTCAAATTGGTTACATTATCAGAAGCCTCATTTTGCGCCCCCTTGGCGCCTCCGCCCCTGCCAAACTCGTGCATAATAGTTACTTTTTTCTACTTTTGTTCCCTCTGTCCTGCGCCTGGGGGCGGCTGCCCCCTGCCCCCTCATTACGCCACTGAGTAGAGACAACACATGTAGTACGTGTGCAGGGTCTGTGAGGACAGCGCCGAGAAGAGCCTGGGTTCATGTATTCATTTTGCCAACAAAGGAGGAGAGAAAAAACTTTATACCCAGAGCCCTTTATTGAAACACAACTAGAGAACTTAATCCCATAATCGGTTATCCCAATGCCAAGGCCTTTTCATCCTCTTTTTCTTATACTAATGCATTTAACCTGTATGTACTGAGCTGCGGTTTGCCAGGGTAATAAACGAATATATCTTCATCAACTTTGGCTTAGTTGCTCGAAATTTTTCTAGTTGTCAGGAAGATATCTCGCTCTGACCATTCGTCTCAGTCTGGCTCGTAATCTATTGCTTCCCTCTTGTCCGACGAAACCCCACCAGGTGGGAGAGGCATAATTATATAACATCCTCGCCACCGTGGTTGCAGCTACCACTTCATTCAGTGAGGGGCCAGTTAACCCGTTTACTACCAAGACACGTTTTGTCTGACAGGTTGTTAACACGCGTGTTGAAGCAAAGATTCCCTGATAGCGTTACTCCTAGGATTTTTATTGTGCTTACGTTTGTGAGTCATATGATGTTTCAACGGGTAGGGTCTCTCCTAGCTTTTTTCTTGGTCGGCAGACTACCATTCCCTGGATCTTATTATGATTTAATTTGAGGTTGCATATCTCCAGCTACATGCGCGACATTTCTCATTGGCTCTCCACTAAACAGCGAATCGAGTTAAGGATAATTTCTGTCTTAGTTTGGCGCTGCCTGCTAGGTCTCGCTCATGCCTATCTCAGCGAGCTTTGTAGCCTCTCCCTCAGTGCTCGGGCTCGCGCTCTAATAATACGCGTAATCTGTGTGAAAATGGCTGAATACAGCTTCACAACGTAAACCGATATATATATGTATGGATATATATGTATGGATGTATATTTATACGTATATAAACATATGTAGGGATGTATGTGTGTATCTTGGATACATAGATCAGTTTCAAAACACATAAAGAAAGAGGACCTTACCATCATCATCATCTCTAGGATTCGAACCCGGACGAGTTGTACCTCGCCCTCGGACCTGTCTCTATAAATAGGCCAGCTGGCCTAGGCGGGCGCTGAGCCTAAGGGCTGGAGGCCAGTCCATACCTATTACAATGGTTTGAGGAGTTTGACAAGGTGGTTGTGTAGCACTGTTGATGAAACATCTGGAAAATCAAAACAGGCAGCTGATAAACATTCCACTGTATTATACATCACTAGAGATTTTGGTTTCCAGATTGCAATGACGTTTGTGACTAAAACTGATAAAATCACGTGGGCTGAACCACCGTCTGTTTCGAAGCCCTCTTGATGACATTGAGTCAGAACATGGTGACCTGATCTATTGTTGTAAAGTGCGGTGGCTGAGTCGCGGGAAAATTCTGAGAAGATTCCAGGATTTAAATGACGATTCATGAGAAGTAGGAGAACAAGAAGCAGAACTAGCATCACTTGCCGACAAATCATGGCAGTCTGATTTAACCTTCCTAGAGAGGATATCACTGAAGGAACCAGAAAACAAATTGAGAAAGAAACAATTAGCTTTAGTTTTCCTTATTGTTTTATTTTCTTCGTAGCCTTTTTTTCCCTGAGAATTGTCTGAGCAACCCTGTAGTCTTAGCAACCCTGTAGAAAGCCGTTTAGAAGGTGATACGACCTATTAAGTCAAAGAGGCTTCGACTGGATTGTTTTCACTCGAAGGCCGATTTGACTTAATAGGCTACGCCATCTTCTAAACGGCTTTCTGTGGGGTTGCTCAGAGAATGTTCAAGAAAAATCAAAATCAAATCGGTCCTCGACTGGATTGTTTTCACTCGAAGACTAAAAGATACAAGTTGACCTACAGGCCTAACGTTGTAGGCCTATTGTATGTTCGAACTTAGTTTAGTCGTGCATCATCTCTTGCAATTAAAAATGCTTTTTAATTGCAACAGATGATGCAAAACTTACGTAGGCCTGTGTCTTCACACTGTACAGTGTACATTGCATTACCAGGAAACCATAGTTTGTCATTGATCTTGTTTTGGCTGGCACATAATATGCATATCGGCATATGATGAAACTTATCACTTCAAAATAGAAATTCACAAAAGAGAGTCCTACCATAACATATTGCACCTTTTTCAGAAGTAAAACACCGTCTGGGTTTCCTGATACCATTGTAATCGTAATTAGTAACTTCTATTACGCCGGTGTCTAATGCAGCAGGTATCAACCGATGGTACACCAAAACCAAGCTCTGATCTCGTCAATATCGAGTTGATCACTCGATGAGGTATCATGGATACTAGATACCATGCTGGCAGCCACTGCAAAGACACATCGATTCCGTTGTTTTAGTACATAGAGGGGCGAGGGTCTCTTGTACACCACGCCACCTCGCGCCTACCAGCGCCCCATTCTTTATTGCTCGGAAATGGTTTCTAACGCAATAAAGATTTTCGAAGTAATTGCATTTGTTGACTTTTATGGCTGTTTTAAGACTTGTCCTCCTATCGATTATACATTATCCATGTGTTAATGCGAATTTCATACACCGTGATCGATGCCTTGACTCCATTTGTTCGATTGAGTTTTCTTTTAATTCGGCATTCGACATTGACACTGTACTTGAAGACGAGAGCGTCTTCAAGCACAGTGTCAATGTCCAATGCCGAACTAGATTAAAAGCAAAATTAAAATTGCACCTTGTATGTGTGTATCAATGTATGTACTGTATGCGTATATTCCATCCGGGATATCTGTGTGAATGTATGTAAGGATGTGAATGCGCATGTACGAGTATACGTATTGCCTATGTATGTACGAATTTGTGTGTGTTGTGTGCGCGTGCGTGTGTGTGTGCGTGTATGTGAGTAGGCTTTACATACATGTATAGTAAAGCTTGGGTATGAGACTGTTGACATTGCATGGTCAGATCAGCTCAATTATCCATTAAAATTAATCGATATGATGACTGAATGACAGCAGGTAGATTGAAGTGAGTTGCACCGACTAAAGATGTGACCTAGGTCAAGGGCAAATGATTCTACCTAGCGGCTAACGCAGGCGCGTATAGGCCTAACGACTTAGGAAAGAAATCACTGGGGCATTAAAAAGTAACTAGAATTCGTTTAGAACTTCAAACAGTCATTGAAATAAAAACAAAACGACCTTGCGGCGTGTTCGACATACACGTATGCATTTCCATCAACATCTGGCTTGCAAGCGTACGTCATCGAATATGTTAGTGCAATATTCCTGATTGGTACTTAGGTGACCCTTCCGCTCGAACACGTCACGCCTTCTCTTGTATGGGGACCATCCTCCTGGAACAGTGTGTTCCGCTACAGCTGATTCTTTAAGCAAACATATTCAAACTGTTTTAAAATGCACTTGCCAAGGGGTCGTCCATTAATTATGTCAACAAAATAGGGGAGGAGGGGTGTGGAAAAGTTTGACAGTTGTTGACAAGGGGAGGGGGTTCGGTAAAAGTTGACGTCAAGAAATTTTTCTCCAATAAATCAACACAGACCCTTCCAAATGGTAGCGAAAACATTAAGAAATGCTAAAAGTGTATAAAGTGCTTAATGTTTAATACTACTAAAAAGCTGGTAATAAACTAAACCAGTGCTGTCCAACCTTTTTGACACCGCGGGCCACCAAAGAAGTAATTTTTGAAGCCGAGGGCCGCACCAGTCAACTCAAAGCAGCGACTAAAATTTATTGAAAATTATTAACTGTATTATAATTAATTATGGAGTTATCATAATGAATGCGTCTTGGGAACTGGATTTTGTGTAGGGCCTACACGTTGTCAAATGATAGCCTAAGCCAAGTTACGAACGAATAGCTATGCAAGTAGACCAGTGACTGTCTTTTACTTCATTTTAACAGAAATTGCAAATGTTTAGCGAGCTGCGGCGGGCCACTTAGAATCTGCCGGCGGGCCGCATGCGGTCCGCGGGCCGCGGGTTGGACAGCACTGAACTAAACTCATATATTTTGAAATTCGAGATTGCATTTTTTAATGTTAAAAGTTTTTAAAAAATGATTCTACATGCATTGAGCCATTTTGTTTCTTTTTTGTAGGGGGGGGTTCTGGGATTGTTGACATAATTTTTAGGGGGTCCGTCAATGTTTGACAGTTGTTGGCAAAGGGGGGCAAGGGGGCAAGAACTGCCTAAAATTTGTTGACATATTTAATGGACGACCCCCAAGTTCAGGAGATCAGTTAGATAGCAATGCGTGCATCACAAATCGAAATATCCATAAACTTCAGACAATTTAATTCCGATGTTTTCAAATAAAACCTTTCTAAAAATAAACCTTTCACCTTGATCGACGTATTCGTATGCAATTACACAGATACCTGGCTTGTAGACCTACGTCGACGAATATGTTTGTGCAACATTCATGCTTGGTACTTAGATGACCCTTCCGCACTTCAACTGGAACTCGCCGTGATTTCTCTTGTATTGGACGAAGGTCACAAATGTTCATAGAGCAGGTGCAAGATAGTTGGGTGATGTGGCCGGTGTCACGAAATAGAGTATCCCCCTAAATGAGTATCCCCTTTAGCAAAATGGAGTACCCGGTTTAGTTCACATTATTGACGGTTTCTAAGTTTATTCAGTCGTACTGTTTGGATTTATTGTACTCATACAAATTTTTAAGTTGCGTATTCTAAGTTTGTACGTCGACCAGAAATTAATTTACTTCGTTTTCTGTTATTTTGTCTGGATTTTCGTCTTGGTTATCGTGATGCATATGACGATGAGGGAGAGAATGGTTTATCTCCCCGGATCCTCTACACCGGTTTATTCCATTCAGGGGATATGCTTTAGGGGGATAGAATATCACGGGACACCGGCAATGTTTAGGCTTCTGTCGAAGATGATTCAAAGATTGCGGACAGGAAAAGAGTAAGGGGAGGGAGAAGTTATATCTGTTGGAGAAAGGACGGAATGATAGGTTTCTTGGCTCAATTGTACGCGGTCACCACCAAGACTGATATCGGGGTGAATATGTTTCCAAGATGACTTAGTGCGTCAGGAAGGGAGTAAGGGGATAAAGATATGAACAGTTGCGTATCGTCGGCATAGAGGCGATGATCAAAACAGGATGAGGAAATGAGATTATTGAGTGGGAGGGAGGTATTGTGCTGTTTAAATGTGTTTCAGCTCACACCAAGTGCAAAATCTTTGCTTGCTCAACCTTGAAAGTGACAATGTGATACAGACATACAGAAACAACAGACATACAGAAACATACAGACAGAAACACACGCACTTGTTTCTGCAGGCGAGTGACTACTTTGTATGATATCACATTAACGCAGAAACTGAATTGTAAATCTTATCAATAACTGAGGGGTGTAATATGGATTCGCCATAACGTGGTCCAAGGCACCGGCTGTTTTGGTCATTTCGAGTGCTTGTCTATTGGTCAACCCACTCACATGTACGCTATAAATTCCGAAGCTCTGGTCGAGTCTTGAGACGTGTTCATCAACTGCTGACTCGATCTACAATCGCCGAGCGATCGCTTCTGGTTACCGACTACGTGACCGCAGAACAATGTCAGCCTTTCTCCTGCTGATTGCTCTCTTGGCAGCTGCGCACATCGAGACAGACGAAGGTATTGTTGTCTTCATTTGCTAAGATTGAAAGAGAAGATGACGAAGTTAAAAAAATTCGAAATATCAGGTTGATAATAAAAATGAAGAAATAGAAAAGTAAATAAGGAAGAATGTTCTTTATTAAACGCAAGCAAACGCTCAGCGCTTTAGAGACAAAGTCAGAAATAATTTATGTGTAAAGAAAACGATAATTAGAAGATAATTAAGTCAACTAGAAAACAGATGTCTAACTGTACAACATCCTAGCTAAGAAGCCGCGCCTGGAAAGGGAATCAAAAGGGAAAAGAAGACAAAGAAAGTGAGAAGAAAATTAAGAAAAGCATGCTGAGGAGGAGGTAACAGATGATTTTTGTCATTGTTTTGCTCGTCTGTTGTTCACAAAATGATTTGATGACGAATATCTTCTTCCAGTATTTTAACCCTTGTCTTTACGGCGAGCGGGGCAACTGTTAATAACCATAACCATAACCATAACCAAAAATTTTATTCCTTCAAGTAGGCAACATCACAACATCACAAATATAATTATTATAGAAACGCCAACAAAAAGAAAAGGGAGAGAAACCCTTAAGGGACCAGGGTCCCGCTAACAGGGTTACCCATGTACATGGGAAACGTGGCAGCAGGTTATGCATGTGGGTACCAAAAATTTTACGTCTTAACTAGTTAACTGTTCAGCGACTTAAGCTGCTGGAGTAGCAGGCCTGCTTTGGCGCATTATTACTTTTATCTCGTCTGTGACAGCCTGTATGATTAGCTTCGGCCATCGACTAGGCTGGGTAATTTATAAAGTCAACGTCTAAATGAATCTGTGGCTTTCCGTATGTGACCCACTTACACTTACAAGGATCCTGAGTGGCCGAGTGGGTTGGTGCCCGCTCTCCGCGCCGGCGCCCCGGGTTCGCTTTCCGGTCGGGTCGGATTATCAGAGATTAATTTCTCGGATCTTTACTGCGGGTGGCTCGGTCGCATTATAAACGTGGAGTACAATACAACACACAATACAACACATCACAATACAACTGGGGCGCGGTGGTGTAGGGGTATGTTCGGTGCCTTGCAGCTGGAGGGTTGCGGGTTCGGATCCACCTCAAAGTCGCCGCGTAGGGACCCTGGGCAAGTCCTTCACTCGCAATTGCTCATGCGCTTCGGCGTGAAACTCCGATTCAGCGTTCGCGCAGTAGTCGGGAGCGCCTCTGAATGGGAAATCTGGTTGGGGCGCTATAACAAGTGTTCAAATACAATACAATACAATACGTCAGTTTAACACTTTTTTCTCTTTCCAGCTCCCTTGATTTTAAACTACGTCTACGCCCAGCTCATCTTTCACACCCACGTGTCATTCAGCCATGACCGAACCAACCACTCTTCAAGTTGTTGACCAACTGTCCATCTTTAACGTCTCCCTCCTTCCATTTCTCTTCATGACATATGTCCTACGCGTCTCTCTTTCTGTTTCATTTCCCCCACAGGCTTGAGAAAATTGGTTACACCACTATTCAATACAATTCGGCCCTTCGGGTAAATAAATAAAGTAACATGTTAAAACGAATGAATACGGTTCCAAGAAGTGAACAATAAAGTTACCGGTACATTTACGAAAACTTATGGAATCGAGGTCTTTTCTGTATTTGACTCCGGTGAAGAAGAACAGAAAAAGAAGACGAAGAAAAGAGGACAAGAAGAGAAGAAGAAGAAAGGAAAAAGAAGAAAGGAAGAAAAAGCAAGAAAAAAGAAGAAGAGAAGAAGAATAAGAAGAGAAGGAAAAAAGAGGAAATGAAGAAGCAGAGAATAAGACGATAAAAGAACTAAAAAAGGAGATAAAAAAGTAGAGGACAAAAAGAAGAAGACCAAAAGAAGTTGATGATGAAGAAGAAGAATAGAAGAAAAGGAGAAGAAGAAAAATAATAAGAAGAAAAGAAATAAACAAGAAAAGGAAGGCGCGCAGTCGCTTAATGAGTCCTCAAGAGACAGCCTCTGACATGAGGAATTTGATTTGCAGTCATTTCGACTCCAATTCCAAGATATCGGGCTGTTTTACGGCAGGTGACCCATCCTCTCCTTCGCCGTCTGATCTTAACGCCGACAGTCATGGTCATTGTTATATTCATTTATTGCTGAGCCATTATCTTCTAGATACATTATCTAGAAGGTATACCCCGCAGTCGATCGAGTCGAGTGTATACGATCGACTTGGCTCGGCCGACGATCGACTCGATCGACATCGTCGACTTGGACTATAATATTCTCTTGGCCAAAATTGCAGACTTGGAACCTCTTGGAGAGTTCCGTCACAGTTCAGCATATGCTCCTGATTATAGACAAACATAATTATGCTCCAAATCACCTGTTAAAATTGCAAGTATTTTTCCACGAATCCACATGACACTAATTGTATTTCATTTTATGACATTTCCCATCCGGAAGACAACCATGTAGGCATTTTTCGTTTTTAAAAAGTTAGAGCGACTAGGGCAAATATATTAATTGTGGGCGGCAGCTGCGGCTCCCATTTGAACTCACTTAATTGAGAGTGGACCAAAATGTTGCCACACATCCGAGTGAGAAGTCGACGCGTTCAGTCTTGTTCTATAACGTACAGACTTTCGAACGTTTTGAGATCATTGTTACTGACTAAAGAGCTAAAGTTTCCTGAAACTGCGGCATTCTTAACACATCTTAATCGCTCCAATTTTCACCTTAAAACTGGGGGAAAAGTATCTCTATAACTTCCACTAATAATAAAGTGCCAAGAGGTTCATTATTTGCTCTGAACTTCATATTGGGCTCATACGTAGGCTACGGTAGTTGTTTGCTTATACAGAATTACGTCATTATATCATAAGGTCTGTGAAAAAATAGTAGGGCCTAAGTAAAATATTTCAGAGTCGAGTCGAGTCGAGTCGAGGAAAGAACGATCGACTCGACTTGGCCGAGTTTACGATCGTCTCGATCGATCGACTCGATCGGCTGCGGGGTATAGAAGCATTGGTTGAGCTCATCTTAATGTTTCAACGGAAATTTTAATCCCGTCATATGATATATAGACTTGCACGCTAGACATGTTTAATGCAGCAGACTGTTGAGCAGTCCCACGAATAGCAAACAAATCTCAATCTTGGATGTTCCGATTTGGTAATACAACTATTCTCTGAAAATCTGAGTGGTTGGATGTGAGTGTGAAACCCTTAAGTACATTGGCAGAATTTGTGCAGAATGAGGCTAATTTTACGTCCCAGATTTCTGCTCCATCTTAGCCAACTCGGCTCTAATGAGTACACTGACTGTAAACTGTCGGAGGGAAGATGAGACGGCGAGGGAGAAGAATGGCCACCCGTCTTCATATGTCGAGGCTAAGGAAATGAAGTCGCTAACACTTCATACCCATGGCATACTCAGGACTGTTTTAAAAGGTTTCTGCCAGAATCAACCTAATCTTGAGTGGACGGCTGAAAGGTTAACTGCTTGGTTCCCTGATTTTATTTTTATCAGCTTGTAGACAAAAGGTGGACCTTTGCCTCGACATTGACGCTTCTTCAACTGTTTGTGGTGGAAATGAACCGTGTGAAAACTGGGAAACTGTTCTTCAGTTCAGCAAGAATATAACTAATACCCTCGACATTGGATCGGCATTGGACCGGGTCGCTCTTGTGACGTTCGCAAACACAACTGAAGTGAAATGGGACTTAAGACAGTAAGCGGAACATGATAGTTGATGTTTTTAAATTCTCTAAGGGTCAAAGTGTGCAAGAAAGAAATTAGCAATACCGCCGCTGAATGTATGTATGTATAATTATGACATATGTAAGCTTATATTATTATGCTTGCTTGCATAAAATAATTATATCATGTAAGCATGAATGAACTCTACTTGCCTCTCTGTACAATAAACTGGTCTCTGCCGCCTGCCATCAACAAGTCTCCTGCCTCTGTCTCCTCGTCATCTCCGCCGCATTCGACACTATATATCACAGCCTCCTTCTCCATCGACTGTCATCTTGGTTTGGCGTCTCTGGCACTGCTCTACTACGGTTCCAGTCCTAGTTGTTTTCCAGATGCTTCTCTGCTAAAGCCTCCAGTCACTGTTCGCAATCCCTCCCACTTTCTTGTGGTGTCTTTCAAGGCTCCGCCTGAGTTCACTGCTCTTTATTCTGTATACCACAACATTAAGCCATCTCATAGAATCCTGCTCTGTTGACCACCATCTCTAAGCAGACGACACTCAACTGTACATGTGCTTCTCCCTTAGCTCTTTTTCCACCTCCATTGTAAAACTACTCAACATGGTTAACCTAGTCTCGCAATGGATGTCGTCCAACCTCCTCTGCCTCAACCCTTCCAAAACAGAATTCATCATCCTAGGCCTTCCTGACCAAATCAAGAAAATCCCTGACCCTTGAATACACCTATCCACTAACTCTTTATCTCTTACCTTCACGCTTTTGTCCGAAATCTTGGTGTTACTTTTGATCCACATCTCTCCTTCTCTAATCACATCTCCAACCTCTCGCGCTTCTGCTTCATTCAAATTCGTGAACTCCACCGCATACGACCCATGCTCGACTTCAAAACTGCCTCTACCATTGCTACCTCCATTGTCCTCTCAAAGCTCGACTACTGCAATTCCCTCTTTCTCAATCTTGAATCCACCCAACCAAAGCGTCTGCAGCTCATCCAAAACTAATTAGCCAGAGCCGTCACCAGAACACCCAAGCATCATCATGGCACTCCCATCCTCAAATAATTTCATTGGTTAAAAATCCCGGAGCGAATTCACTTCAAAGTCTTATCACTAACCTACAACTCACTACAATACTCCCATCCCAGATATCTTCGCGACCTCTTCACCATACATATGATACAGCCAATCCGCTCTACCCGATCATCCTCCGTTCTCACTCTTTCTCGACCTCCGGTCACTACTCATTAGGGTGGAGTGAAAGTTATAAGGAAAAATTTTCTAGTAGTGCTAGCGTAAAATATCTTGTCTCTAGTATTATGTTTTGAGGTGCCCCAACTGTAAAAACCAATCTCATTATAACCGAAAAATTGAGATCTTTCATAATGTGTTAAATTCTGTAATTTGCATACTATATATATGCTGTAACCTCACTGATATGAACGGACTAAACTATGCAAATTACTTTCACTTGAACACTAAATAATGCAAATTCTGAAACTGAAATTGGTTTGATTAGAATTATTTGCTGAAAAGTTTTCTGTCAAGTTTCCTCGAATCACTCTTCAAACGTATCTCGTTGCTCGAAAATCAGATTTTTAATCAAACGTTTTAACAAAGCTTCTTGATTGTAGTATGGCCCGTATAAATCCATCTATTTGATCTTCATTTTACACACACTGTCACACAGACGGTGACTCTTCAGTTACAAGTCTGATGCATCTTTAACTTGCTTGGGTAAGACAAAACTTTGGACATTCAATAATGATTTCCTTTCATTCGCATTCTTATTCTTGACCAGTTCCAGAATTTCTTCGTATGACAGGAGCCTTTTACGAAGAGGTTCACAAGTTCCAGACATCTGCTGGTTGCTTTCCAACTTATTAAGTCAACGTAATCTGTAGCAGCAAGTTAAAAGTCTGACTAGTGGATGAGCCTTGTCGCCCGGATGCCAGTTCTTTTATATAATTTCTGTCATCGGTTAATATCGCAAGCAAAAGATTCTCAATATGTCCAAAGAAGGCATTCCTTTATACTACTGGATCAACAATCTTCAACATATCTTTGGACAAGTATCGATGAAGTTGGCGAGAACCTTCTATGATGGTTTTGTAGACATGGAAACGCAGAATTCCGTTAGCAGTTTTAAGCCATCTTGAATGAACTACTGGACCTGGTTTCCGATAAGCAACTTCATTAGAGCATTTCCCAGCAGCTTTGCACCACCGTTCTTCAAGAGCATGCGCCACCTATTCTGCTATATCAGCTACTGTTGGATCCTTTCTTTCATTAATTTATTCATTCAATCATTCATTTATTCAGTTCATTCGTTTTGAAGACTTATGTAGGTCCCGTTCAAGAAATAAGGAGCGCTCCCATCCAAGCCGCTACTTTATTGTTTCCTCTCGTTTCTTATCATCACAGCGAACCGGGAAAAATTTCATCATGTCAGCACATGTCGGTTTAAGGCAATTCTGAAGGAAAGCCAAATACTGGACAACTACTAGTTTCTCTTGTTTTCGGCTTCTTGGTTGCCATTTTTGCAGTCGACCTTTTATTCATTTATTCATTCCTTCATTAAAGAGATCTATATAGCACCCCTTCATGGCTACTACTCAGAAGTGCTCTCGACCCCAGCACGGCTAAAAAGGACAGTTTTGAGGTTAGAATAGAGCGAATCAGAACGGATTCTGAAGAGCAAACGCAGCACCAAGATGTGCCCGTTCCAGACCGAGGGGCCAACGACTGAGAAGGCCCGGTCCTGCCTATTAGATGTACTGGTAAAAGGGTCAAGGAGCACACCCAGCTCTGTTGAGCGGAGGCAGCAAAAGCCTCTGACACCCATGGTAGGGCAGCAGAACTCGCGAAGGTAGACATAGGCAAGCACCACCAGATCAAAGCACCGATCCTGTACGTCATTCGTTGCTGGAGGGGAGCCAGTGCAGCACGTCCAGCATGTAGCCAGAGACGTGACCGAATCTAGGGATGATTTCAGTCTTCAACGTACTAACAAAAGACATTGCCATAATAAAATCACATTAGTGAAAATCATAACATTGTAAGTTTAACAAATTTGAAGACGTTTATGCAAAATTTAGACTTTTTGTGTTTTTGGGTGGCCTTGGGGCACCTCAAGAAGTTCATCAAATCCGGTATTATTTTACCCCCAGGTTACTGTATACAGTACACAACTTTTGCACACCCTGCCGATTCTGAAATGTTAACTTCATTTTTTCACTCCACCCTACTACTCATCTCCAGTTCTCCCACCGAGCAATATCCAACACTGCACCGCGTCTCTGGAACGATCTACCTCCTGAATTCCGCACTTTTTGGTTCCTCTACCATCATCAACAATCACCCACCATCAACTCCCTCAGGCTTCTCTATCCATCACCCAAGGCTTTCCACTGGAAACTGAAGTCTCTCCTCTTCAAGAACTCTTACCCCGGCTCAACAGATCATCTACCTTCCAACTCTCGACCTAAACGACCCCCACCTTAACAGCTACTCTGTCCCTCTGATCCTCTGGAAACCGGACTCAGACCTCCATCGGACTACCCTCTCGGACTAGACTAGACGCAGCGCTCGTGAATAAGCTGGTTCCCTGCGCTTGGCTTTCGAGTGGCGCCTTAGAAGTTTGGAGATTACAATTACGAATGTTTGTATGTGTTTGAGTCTTTACATAAGTAAAATGTGTCCATGCAATACATGTATAATTGTATATAGATTATTTGTAAGAATGGATCTAAGTATGTGGGTATGTGTGTAAATCAGTGATATTTTAGTTCTTTGATTAATTTTACTTTTAGTTCTTATTCACTTCTGCTGAAGCGATTTTACTTCTACTTCTACTTCTAGTTCTCAATTAATTTTACTTCTACTTCTTATTCACTTCTGTTGAAGCGATTTTACTTCTACTTCTAGTTCTCAATTAATTTTACTTCTACTTCTTATTCACTTCTGTTGAAGCGATTTTACTTCTACTTCTACTTCTAGTTCTCAAATAATTTTACTTCCACTTCTTGTTCTAAAACAATTTTACTTCAAGTTCAGGTTAACATATAATTTTATTTATTCGTGCACTTATCAAGATTAGAGATACGAACAAAACCTTTAAACCATTTCCCTCATGCACAGAGAATATTATGAAGAAGAAAAGAAGAAGGGAATGAAGAGCAGTCCCTTAAGCAGCCATGTGTATGAAGTGTTAGCGACTTCATTTTCTTAGCCTCGGCATATGAGGGCTGGGAGTCAGTCCTCTCCCTCGCTGTCTCATCTTTTAACCAACAGCGTACGGTCAGTGTACTCATTAAAGCTGAGTTGGCCAGGAGTGCAGAACTGTGGCGAAAGTAGGCTGGAGTTCATGAGATTAGCTACGAGATTCACAGTATGCGCAGAGTTGTACGTCAAATCCAAATAAGGAACATGCATTTTAAACATATTTCTGTACGGCGGTACTGTGAAGAATTCCCTATTTCATGGCCTGATAAACGGGTTCTAATCCCTCATGGGTCGAGTGCAGGCATGGGTTTCGTTGCCAAGAGTCCGATGGCATCCACGTCCCACGATCAAGGGGGAACTCGTGGCTAATGAGCCCAGGTTCAAGCCGACCAGAGAGTTCATGTCCCTGCCATGCATAACTATCCCGTGGATCAATAGGGGAAGCACCCCGGCTGGAATGGGATAACATTAGGTAACATTTGATAACACTAGGTATTAAATTAGTAAGAGCTAAATAAAGGTCACACAAAGAATATCACTAAGGGCACAAGAGGCCTTCCTGCCACTTCAAACAACTCTGAGGCCGATTTGTCCTCCGGTCAAACAAAGTGGACCGTTTCCTTGAACTTGACCCTCTCTGCCGTCCAAATACCAATATCACCTTAGATCAGTGCTGTCCAACCTTTTTGACACCGCGGGCCACCAAAGAAGTAATTTTTGAAGCCGAGGGCCGCACCAGTCAACTCAAAAGCAGCGACTAAAATTTATTGAAAATTATTAACTGTATTATAATTAATTATGGAGTTATCATAATGAATGCGTCTTGGGAACTGGATTTTGTGTAGGGCCTACACGTTGTCAAATGATAGCCTAAGCCAAGTTACGAACGAATAGCTATGCAAGTAGACCAGTGACTGTCTTTTACTTCATTTTAACAGAAATTGCAAATGTTTAGCGAGCTGCGGCGGGCCACTTAGAATCTGCCGGCGGGCCGCATGCGGTCCGCGGGCCGCGGGTTGGACAGCACTGCCTTAGATATTACTACAGAAAATCTTCTAGCCTAGTATATATTTCATCCTTGATCTAGGCTCTGGCGAGACGCTTGCTTTGATTTCTCTCTCGGACGGCAGTTCTACGCTCTTCTCTACACCAGAGACGACCTCTCTCCTTCACAGCCAGCCACGGCAAGAAGGATTCTCCCTTGTCCGTGGCCTACCTTTCCTGAGTCACATGTGCCTGACCTCTGGCTCTGCCCACTGGCCAATCACATCTTACCTCACTCCTCTGGTCAGCCAGCCTGCTGGCCTATGGCTGGCTCCCTCAGAGGGCCGGTGACAACCCCTCAGCCCTGCACAATAGCTGCATTTACCCAGCATTTGCATATTATTAGCCCCTAAGCCCTAAGACCGGTTTAAACCAGTTTAAAGCTATATGACCCAAACCCAGGAATACAGGTACAATGTCCTTCTGCTGTTCTGTGAGGGACCTACTTCATCACAGTAATAAAACATGGCACCTAAAAATTAGAAGTCTCTTAATTTTCGTTCTAAAAATATTTATGCTTCTTATTCTTATTCACTTCTGAAGGTCTTAATTTCACTTCTTATTCTATTCTCGTTCTTAAAATAATTTTTATTCTACTTCTACTTCTGCTGAACGAAAATCAAATAATTATTATTCTTATTCTACTTCTTATTCACGAAAATATCACTGGTGTAAATGTCTAATCATTTATTGTTGGAGGTTACTAGAGATATGTACTAGAATACAAGCTCTAGGACAAAATACGGTTGCACTTCAAAAGCTTTTTGCAAGCTAACAATTATTACTCAATAGTAAAATGACTTCGGCAGGAGGTGGCGAAAGCCAGCGTGAATGCCTGATGAAGAGAAACACAAATTCCACTAGCAAACGCAAAGGGCTCTCAAAAGATTCAGTTTTCAACAACAAAGGGAGGGAAAACTAGTGGTGGGGACACTAGCGAAAGTCTGGCCCAACAGGTTCGACAACCAAGATAAAGTCAAAGCAAATGTAAACTTCAACATGATTTAGTAAGATAGTCTTTCCTTCAGAATGGACAGAAGGCGTTCAACATACAGCAACTCAAGACGCCATACATGACAGTATATATATACATATAATATATTTAATAATTTATATATATATACGTGTGTATTTACGCATGCATGACTGTATGATATTCAGTTGCTACGTCTCAGTTAATGTATATATGATCCAACACTCATTCCGTCTCACTATATCATAATATGGTCGTGTTTTCTGTAGATACACAGCTATGAATCCGTTGTTGACAGCCATTGGAGGAGTCGCTTTCAAGGGTGGTGTGTTTAACAATTTAACTTCTGCGAATGACGTTGTCACTAAAGTCTACAGTCCAGCTGCTGGGGACGATGTAGACCTACTCCTACTACACGGCAGAAAAAATTTGATATTAATGATCACGGACGGTATTCCGAGTGTTAGCGATGTGCAAGCCGAAGCAACGTCAATTGGGGTTCAGAAAGCTGGAATAACAATATTCGTGGTCTGCATTTTGACAGGATGCACCGAGAGCTGGGCGAACGCTACAGCAACGAGCCCCGGAAAGGTGAGATATACAATAACTATGACCTATCATTGTGGGCTGTTACAGGTTAGGAAGACGTTTAATGGTTCGACGTCATTCGTCAAAGCTTTTCTGGAAATACATTTATGCCTCACTGTCTGCAAAATCAAGGGTAATTTTTAAAAATCGAGACAATTGATAGAATGGTAAATTTAAAAAGCATTGTCATTTAAACACTGGAATGGACTTAGAAGGATGTCACGTATTTCTACCATGTAGTCATGACACACCCGTTGGAAGTAATGTTTTACTTATTGGAGTTTTCTTTAAGAAGAGTATAGTAAAAGGGACTGGGAAACAAGGCAGCTCGTCGTTAAAGAGTCAAAATGACTTATAGGATTCCCGTTTATCAGACACTACTGAGACTATATTAAACTCGCCGGATGTTGTTCTAATTATGACGCGTCTTCTGCAAACGAAATATAGGCACTTTTAATATAAAATTATCCGTTTATGACTGCTTAATACTTGGACCTAATTCCTGGTATTTATTTGCCAGAAGGTCATGTAACCAAGGTCATATCTTGTGTTTGCTTTGAAAAGCTCCATGCAGTGTCGTCAGCTTAATGGCCGTTTACTATTGTACTTAAGCGACATACATTGTTATAATTATAAGAAGTATAATTGAGACCAAACCTTTTGATCTTTTATTATGTATGACGCCTCTTTTTGCATTTTATATATCTAAATGACTTGCGTTGTTATAATTATTGTAGGCCTACGTATACTGATAGCAAGCCTTGAGTTCTTTTATTTTGTACAGAGCTTCTTTGTGCATTTTATTACCTCTAGCAAGTCTATTGAACAGTTTTGGCCTTCTTCTGATTTATGCCAACGTCTATTATAAAGGAGTAATGATTGACTTTCCAGAATATTTTGTTTTGTTTTAGCCCGACCAAAAGACATACTTCCTTGTGGATAGTTACTCTAAGCTATATAGTGTCATTGAAACCGTTCTGGAGAATATCTGTTACTTTTTAGGTGAGTCTGAAACAAACTTTTCGTGTTAAAGCTAGTTTAGTGGATGGAAGTTAAACCACGTGTCGCATAGGATCCATGTGTTAGCATCCATAATCGTATTGTTATCGAAACTTATGATTAGTTGCACGACGGTTTCTCATCCTATTGTGTTATATCGTAGACAGTTGGATTGCAACGGTTTTTGTTAACTTTTCACTTCCATTTGTAGAGTTTTTGCTTTAATATTACAGAACTCGATATTAAAACTTTGTCTGACGTGTCTAATAGCAAGCCGAAAATGTGACTAGCCTACTGTTTTTGCTGCTGATGTCTAGATGATGAATGATAATCCAATCTTAAACTTTTATAGCAGCACTTTAGTCGCGTACAATGTATAAGTGGTTTAATGTATGATTCAGTACACTTGTCGAAGTCCGAAATGAGCCCGGTTGAAGTCCAGAAAGCAGGCAGTAAGAAACATACTTTAGGAAATAGTCCTACCATCTGGAAAAGATGTCCTTAGAGTGCTGATCCAAACGACAACGATATGGTGTTGTATGCACGACGCTGGCAAGAAAACCAGTTATTAATAAAAACTGATAATTTTGTAATATCTGGATTGCTGAATATCTGGGTGACCTCAGCAAGAGACCACGATGGGAGATGTGAATGCATAAAGGACTATAATAATTGTATTCTGTAGAAAATCCACCGACTCCAACGCCGCCCGTAAAGATCAACGTCAATTTGACAGGTTTATAAACTATTCCCTTTCTTCTCTAGAGTGGTTGCTTTGAAATAACTGGACTTCATCCTAGCAGATTTTGTTGAATTTCTGATAGCAAGCCTTAAGTTTGATTGTAGATAAATGTTTGTGTTGTTGATATCAAGATTCTAATCACATTTCCGATCTCAAAACTTATGTAACAGCAGTGCAATCATCTATAAGGCATAAGTCGGTCGCTTTGATGTAGGTCTCAGGCTATGTTAGCGCCGTTGACACCCAGAAAGCCAATAGTTATGAAAGGAGACATAATCCTTGGTATCGTAAACGACATTGAAATGGCTTGCAAATGCTTATTAAAGTTTTTGGATTGTTGAAGAATAGGTTATATGGATGATCCGAGCTAGAAAATGTTTTTTGTGTATATGAACGACTATTGTTTTTGGTTCCAGTTGGCTAATGATCAACTATGAGCACCGAAGATCTTTGCGGATTGATCGAATCCGGCCGTCACGCCGTTAATTCTTCCTCCTAGATTAACTTTGATTTTGGCAACTAATAGCTTGAACTGACACTTAATTCTTTGCTATGTCTGCTTTAGAGAAGATATCTATCTAGTATGTAATCACTGCTATACATTGTCATCGCCAGAACGCGCGCTTGATCTATTAATGTACACAGATAACATACTTTTCAAAATGTGTAGTGTCAAGTTATTGTTCCTTTTAAAATTATACATGCTTGTATTTAAATGTGTTTTTATTTTCAATAACCGTAGATGTGAGATTAAATAAGTGTACTTTACGATGGAAATACAGTCCTGGTATTGTCAGAAACTATAGCAGAAAAGGAAACCTAGCCCTTAATCCTAAACATAGTGCAGATGTAACAATGGGCTAGGTCACAATCCCAGATTATAATGATCAGAAAAGGAAAAGTTGGAGTTTAACCCTTTAAAGGGTAGAGGCAATATTATGTTTTCCTACTGGTCGATGTACTTAGAAGGCTTAGTGGGCAGTGGCGACAATGTTGCCACTACAAGTTTCGGCTTCATGGGCAGTGGCGACAATGTTGCCACAAACCGCCACTACAAGTTTCGGCTTCATGGGTATAGGAAACAATATTGCCATTTTTTTTAAAGTCAACTTTTCCACATGACGAATATATTCCCTCTATATGGTTAGTTAGCAGGCATATAATGTGTAATTATTATTGTTGTAACTGTTCAGGGCCATTATGCCCTTTAAAGGGTTAATAGGGACATTAGTGCTAGGCACAGCTAGCCAAAGTAACATCTTGTAACGCAGAGCGGCCAAACTGCATTGAATTCCGCTAGTTCAAAGTATTCAGTTGCTAATCCAAACAAATCGCATCATATAGATCTATATAATTTATCTAGTCTTTTAGCTTTGCTCATATCTCATTTTATGTCTTCGCAAATAAGACGCACGGAGAGGAAAAGGACGGAGAAATTGTGTTCTCTTTACTGCAGACTTGCCCTTTGTCCTGGCTAAAAGCGGCTAAGGGACATATCTATGCTGATGATGTCCAAGGTAGCCTAAATGTGTATGGTTCACGTTCTGAGCAGATCCCCTATAGTGGGAACGAATAGGTCGCTGTTGCAAGATCTCCACCTTTGGATGACAAAACAGACTTTGTCTCAATCCCCCAAAGACACAAGTGAACTGGTTCGCAACTAAACAACAGTTATGAAAAGCTTAATCTCCAATTGTCGGACTCATTATTCCATGACTTTACCTTTTCCTCCAGTGTTTGTGAACTGGGTGTCACACTTGATAATGCTTTGAAGTTTACTGAACACCTATTTCTCCTGACCCGCTCTTGTTATTACCAACTGAGGAGATTTAGAGACATTAGGAGACCGATGTCTTCCAAGGTGTTTACGACCATGGTACATGCCTTTGTCTTTTCACGCATTGACTATTGAAACTCCCTACTAATTGGGCTTCCAAGGTTCGCCTGTCCTCTGTGCAATCTGTCTTAAACGCTTCAGCCAGACTTATTACAAGTCTTTTTCGATACTCACACATCACATACATGATTAATGATCTTTACTGGCTCCTCTCTCGGCTAGAATCAGAAACAGTGTCCTACTCCTAGTTACTAAGTCCCATCAGGGCTTAGCGCCAGAGCTTCTCATTTGAGGCGATCGATCTATCGATCTCCTTGGTCGATCGCCTAGCAAAGGCCTGATCGATCGGTAAATCGATCGCACTCGATTAGCTAGACTCCAAGAGGAACCTGGAGCCAGATCATTATTTTATTTATCTAATTTACATTACTTTGGAACGTTCAGGCTGAGATCGATACAACATTGCATCGACAAGCATAGAGGCTTATCAACCGTTAACAAGTGTTGCTTGGATAACCATTTAATATGCAGATATATACTGTACAAATACGATACACAAAATACACAAAAGGTCTCGCCTAGGAACCCCTGTGACTTGATGTGTAAAGCGCCCTCTACCCGTTATTCTCGTCCTCTTCGTTCTGCTGACCGGCTTGACCTCTTCGTACCTCCGTCGCGATCCTCATTAACCCAGCATCGGGCTTTCGCTGTTGTGGTTCCCTCACTATGGAATGGCCTTCCCTCTGCAATTCGTAGCAGGATTCTGGAGTGGATTTCACCTGCATCTCTTCGCTGCTTAAAGACCTTTCTCTTGTCACGGGCCTGTCACGCTGAGAGCGTTTCTGAATAGCTCTGCTATGAGAAGCTCTTTACATATGTTCATAATTATTAGATTAGATACATAATCTACTGTGGACATACTTAATCGATAATATAATTACAACAGGTATGCTTGCCTTGCTTTGGTATTTATTAATAAACAAGATATGAGTACATGTATACATATGTATGTAGTACGAATTTAAGAATCTATCGGTAGGCCCTATATATATGTATGCATGTATGTACGTATGTATGCAAGTACGCCTTTACACATATACAAATATGTGCGTGTACCCATGTATGTCCATACTTATGTCTGTATGCGCATGCTTCCACATACTATGTGACAGTTACAGATCGTAATCGTAATCGTAATCTCCAAACTTCTAAAGCGCCACTCTCAAGCCAAGCGCAGGGCACCAGCTAATTCACGAGCGTGAATGCGTGCATATTCACGCACTCGTGAATACACTCACGCATTGAGCACGTCTTCTTACACATTACATGCACGCATGCATGTAGTCGTCTGTGCATTTTGTATTTTGTCTTGTGATAAATCTACACATGAAAATGTGTGGCTGGTGCTAAATATGCCAATAAACCGAATAGAAGCTAAATATGAATTAAGCTAATAGTTATCGTGAAACTGGAAAAGCCACACCGAACAATAACAGCGCGTTGATATGGCTCCTAACATTTCCTGTGTCGTTCGTCCTATGCTAGTTAATGCGACATCAATGACCTGGATGTCTTGACATATTTTGGAAGCCCGAGCAGTAATCGGTTTTAACCAGCAAACATTAACAGCGTTCAACAATAAACGACGTCAGTTCCGGTTTCATCATAACCAATCAATACAAATGACGTAATGATCAACTATTAACAATTTCTGGCATCACACAATCTCCGATTGTTACATCTTTTAACTCTGCTTCTGCCTTGTTGTGTTTGGCGTATCGTTTTCGACAGCAGTCGATCACCATCGCAATTAAAATCTCCAGAACTTCGGCGATTGTCAACACGGACACTCCGATCCAGACTCCAAGCTGTCCGCCAATGTCGGAGATCAGATCTGTAACGGTCATTGCGGGTTCTTCCGTCGTCAGGAAAACATCAGCGTCCGATACGTAAACGTTGATCTTGGAGAAATCCTTCATTGCTTTCTTGGAGTCGCTCTTTCTATAATTATCGTAGAATTTCCTTTTCTCTTCTGGTGTGAATCTTTTGGTGAATTGTAGTTCATGCATTATTTCAGAAGCTACAGCCTGTCCGTCAATGCCATCCGACGGCCATTGCGACAGACTGTAGGATACGTCGTACAAAATATTATCACAGGCCGGATGGCATCCACAATTCGAAAGAAATGTTGCATTGGTCATCAAGAGACGTTTCACCTTCTCCGCGCAGGCGATCCTATCCACTAGATTTGTTAGGACTTCATCATCGCACTTTGGTGGTTTGTCGCTGTTGAAGTTGAAGCACTTTCGAAATTCATCTGTTCCACTACATTTCTCGAATTTCTCACAGATGCTTTTAACACTGCCGTTCGTTTCTTCCGAATGTTTTCCAAGAAGGCAGTCATCGTAAGTACCCCTGAAAGTCCAAGGCCGTTTACTCATCGTTTCGTTAACAGACAGAACATTTAAGTCGTCATTTGACATCTCCCAAGCAGTAGGAAGTGTGTTTTCAAGGCATTTACATTCCCGGCGAATGCCTAGATGTTGAATACAGGCTTTCACGCAGGTTGTTCTCCTATAAGGCCCAGTCAAAAGTTGATCTTTTTGTTTCCTTAAGAACGGGTAGATTCTTCTGCAGTGTCCATAAGGCTGACCGAGTCGTTTGTGCCTCTCCAGGCTTATACCGAGAGATGCCATTCGCTCTGGAGGAACGTCATATCCTTCGGTCAACGGAAAGGGTTTCGATCCAGGAGGGTGAATTACCACCCGGATTCCTCCGGCTCCTGAAAAAGGGCTGTCACTAGCATAGACTCCTGGCAATCTGAGGAATTCCGTAGTGTCGACCTCCTTTAGCATTCTAGTTCCAGCCAAGAGTATAGCAGAAAATCCGTTGTCAATTCCTTCGAGTAGCGGAGGATACTCGCCACTGCTGGACAATGTGACTTTCGGAGGCATGAAGGTAAAACAGTTGAAAAAGTACGGATCAAAAATCTTCTTAAACTTGCAGGGCTCATTCCCGAAGGTACATTTGACGATGAACTCCTTTTCCCGAACTCCGTTGGCCGATAGCATCTGTGCTGGTATGGTGGCAGCCAGATTGGTGCGTGAAAACAATTTATCATACAGAGCTTTTCGATAAGTGTCGTTCTTGATTTCTGTTCTGAATATCTCGTAATATTTGTACATGGCTCTGATAAATGTATCATTTAAGTAAGACTCTGCCGTAATCTCTGTTTCATTGTAGTCTTCATTGTTATAAAAGCTTTGCGATTCACGAACTGTTTTATCTTTTGCTTCTTTTGCTGAATTGTATGTTTTTTTGGAATTCCCCTTGCCAAATAAAATTTTTTCTAGGCCTTTGCTCAATCTGTACACTGTGTAGAAGTCAAAGCTTCCCAGGTTGCAAAGCGTGATATCCGGAAACGGAACTCCACCGGAAACTATTTCTGTTTTCGTCTTTATCGGATGCTCGAAGTACCTGCTTAATACCAAGGACGTGTGAATCGTAAAGAACAACCAGGCTGTCGTGAAGACAATTATCCAAGCCAGACGCTTCGGAGTTGCCTTAGAAGCAACGATTCTTGGAAAGCCGTGCATCGTCGTATAGCTAGCGAATTTCTCTACATATATTATGATGGCCATGACGAAATCCTTGTGTATCTATCCTACAAAAAACAGATAAATAGATTTACCATAAGTTTGGTATAGATCTGGATATATTTAAAATATATATTTAATGGGTCAGTTTGATAACTTTCCAGAAATTAATGCTAAGGAAAGAGAGAATTGATTAATTTGGGTTTGAGTCGCTCTGAGTCCGTTTACCACACCCTGACGTCATTGCATAGAGGTATAATTAAGAGAGTTTGAAGTGGAACAATTAAGAAAGTTGGGGTTCATTGAAGTGAGGTTTAGAGAGTTGGAAGAGGTGCAAATCAGAGGAACAGTTGAAAGGTTTGGAGTTATAAAAGTACAATTTGGAGAATAATTGAATTTTTACTGTTTGCTTGGCCCCTGCCGGCATTTTCATGGGCACTAGATGGGACCTATATAGGCTCTATCGATCTCAAAATGGCGCTTATACGGACACAATAAGGGTGTATGAGTCCTATGCTTTCTTCGTGTGGACATGCTGGCAGGCGACATGCACTAAGTAAGCAATCTCCTCATGCCCCACTTATTTCCATAATTTTGATCAAATTAATGTCATGGATCTTTTGAAAATCGTATATTGATTTTAATTTGTGGATAGACATTAAATGTCAAACATAAGTAAAGCAGAGCCCACGATTACATCAAAACCGTTCGAACTGTAAAACCGAAAGCATTTAACGCTTGAGAAGTATTCGCCTTTACTGAGTGTGACTTCTGATGCAATAAATGTATGTATGAGCACTCTGTTAGAGCGCCCCCTTCTAGAGTTTCTACCAGAGGCGCTCCTCGACTACAGCGCAGACTCTGAATCGTGGAGTTTCACGCCGAAGCGCATGAGCAATTGCGAGTGAAGGACTTGCCCAGGGTCCCTGCGTGGCGGCTTGAGGTGGATTCGAACCCGCAACCCTCCTTGCTGCAAGGCACCGAACATACCCTACACCACCGCGCCCCATCAATAAATGCCACTAATCCATTTGTGGATTCGTTAGATAGTACTGTCGCGTCCTGCCCCTTCCTCTGAGGTGCAGTAGCGCTGCTGTAGAGGGACATCCGGTCTTGAGCTTACAAGATCTGAACCATGACACTAGACCTGGGCTTTACTACTAGGGACCTAGTCTTAATTATGACGGGCGGCGCGTAAGATATTGCGCGCCTTCAACATTAATCTATTGCTACGGCGGGGCAGAACAGCGTCAGTCAGTTTGGCGGGCGCGCCAACTACCAGATCTGAGCGGGAACCAGGTATCAGGCCGTGAACATTGTCCGCGCCTTCTTCTGAAGGCTTTGCCAAGGGAAGCAACCCTGCAGGATTCGAACCCTCTACCGCAAGTATTTCATTAGCGTTTAACTGCCGCTCAGACTGTAGATAGCGTACAAGATGATCCAACTGACTGGCCTGCTCTACTTGGCGCTCTATTAATTGTCTTAGTACGACGCCTAAATCAAATGTGTCAGACATCATTAATTTCAGGTGTATTCTTGCAAGATTCGAATTGAAAGATCAATTACATACGATAATCAGTTCACATGTATCATTTACAGGCACTCGGTCTGTTAAACTAAAGTTATAAGTTCGAAACCTAAGTATAATAATCACCGATAAATCTTTAGTCAACGACAGGAACTAAAAATAGCCAACACATGACTCAACACGCAATAAAACACACATTATCGTTTACACATTCACGCAGTACTAACCCTACATACAAAGAAGCGAAGAAGAGATCGACTACGACCAGGCGTTCAACCCTCAACCTTCTCACGTCAGGGCACACAGCCAAAACCACCAGTCGATCAGCTACGACGGTCGACGTGTTGTGTCACCAACGTACTCAGCGCGAATCCCACGCACAGCTCAGCGCGTCAGGCTTTATAGCAATCACATACGCGGGAGCATTTAGCGCCAATATCAACAAATCACAGCTCAGCGCGCGGACGCAGAGACCAATTGCAGCGCTGCGCAAGGGCGTTTACCACAGAGCATCAATAATAATAGAATCACCACAACTGCAGGTGACCGGTAGAGTGCAGGGGATGCGCGCCTAGCGAACCACAAGGGTTAGTTCGCAACACCCTCCTCAACCTTCTCGAAATTTCCAACCCTGGGAGGAAATTTAAGCAACCGATAGTACACATTACAAATCAAGCTGAATGTTCTCAGACAGACAATCTAAATAAACAATCAGGGTATCAGTAACTCCCTTAGTCACAGTAACCTAGTCAATGTTCTTCAACAAAACTGTAACCAATAGACAGTAATTATTTCAACGAGACTACACATGATTTCACAGTGAAGCAATTACTCTGAGATTTGCATACAATTAGATTATACTACAAGTAAATGAACATCAAGTCAGACTGGATTTACACAACAATCAGGTTTCGGTCCAGACATCCCTAAACACTTACCACCCTACAGCAGCAAAGGCCAAAGCCAAGGAGCCTTCTTGATGGAGTACAAAGTGGCCACAATTATAGGGACCTTCCATCGGTGAAGCCCAGCTATCTCCTTAAATAATATCAACAGGCATGCACAATTCACGACCTAAAAACAAACGATTGGGGGTGAAGTTTGTGCTCTCGCTCTCACTCGCACGGTACGCCGCAAGGATATGGGGAAGGAGCACATCCCAGAGGCGCAGAGTTTGCGAAGACACTTTGACAATCAAAGTGTTGAGAGGCCTGTAGACTCGTACCCCAGCGTCGTAAAA
>JACEVL010001582.1:0-25796 GCA_020284085.1 Aporrectodea caliginosa
GAAATTGCATGAATTATATTATTTAGAAGTAGGAAAAAGGAACATCAGCAATGCCAGCAAAAGTTCTGACTCTGAGTCCCTGAAACATGCTCACCCCCGCCCCCAACCACGATTAGTTTGGACAAGTTTACGCCACTGTAGGCACACATGCAAGGAATCCTGTCTTTCAATCATACATGTATGCACAAATACACACATACATGCATACATACAAGAGTGTTAGTTGATTCCGCTACGTTTTGTGTTGCGTGTAGGTACGCCATGCGAGGGTGTATCGTGTCCGTGGGGCAGACACTGTGGACTGAACGAGAACAACCAAGCGTCGTGTGTCTGTGGCGGACCCTGCTACGACGGCTACTACCCAGTCTGTGGTAGCGACAACAGAACATACACGAGCTACTGTGCGCTTACTGAGGAGGCATGCAAAACCAATAGCAACCTGACGGTCAGCTACTACAGCCAGTGTACAAATGAAGGTAAGGGTCTTCAGCTGATGCTCATAAAATAGGCGCTATACAAATGATCTTCGCCATAGGTGTATTAGAGGCAAAGACAACGTAATCGTAAACTCCAAGTTTCTAAAGCACTACTCCAGAGCTAAAGCAGGGCACCAGCTTATTCACGAGCGCTGCGTCGTATCAGAGGCCGCAACGAATATAAAGTGGACGCACTCGGAAATTATCAGCTAGAGGAGTGATTTAAGAATGGAAGTGATATGGTGATGCTTTGTTATCAAAGAGACAGCAAGGCCAGTGAATTTTGGATGAGTTGTAGGCGATTAAATAGGGTGTATACGAGGTTGAGGGAATTTCGGCAATCAAGCTTGGAGTGGACATATAAGGTAGCGATAATGGATGCAGTTAGGGTTAGGGTTAGAGGAGATTTGGATCAAAGGCAATACCAAGATCGCTCACAGGCGAGTCGGAGGTGAAAGTAAGAGATGAAAAGTTGATGGGTAGGACGATGTGTGGAAGGGAACGTTGATTTTCGTGATCTGATCTGGGAAGACAATGTTAATCAATTCTGTTTTGGCAGGGTTGAGGTAGAGGAGGTTGGAAGATATTCATTTAGAGATTAAGTTGGCCACATCAAGAAGATGAGAAATGGAGAAAAAAGAGCTGGGAAGAAGGGCAGGAGGAGTGAGGTGGAGTCGTCTGCATAAAGATGGTGGTCAATAGAAAATGATTTTATGAGACGGGTCAGAGGGTGAAGTGTAAAGGCTAAAAGAGGAGGCCTTAGGACGGAACCTATAGGAACACCAGATGAGAGTGGGAGTGGTTGCGATGAGTTGCTGGAGGCTTTAGCAGAGAAGGAAAGAGAAGACAAAAGACTGGAACCAGAGAAGAGCAGTGGCAGAGACGCCAAACCAAGAGAACAGCCGAAGGAGAATTAGGTCGTGATCTTAGTAACAGATCTTCGTATTACATCGCAACATATGTTTTAACATCTGTTAGAGATTAGTTTCTGTACAATAGTTTACCTCTGATCAATTTGCATCATTTCAATATAAAAGCTTAATATTTGCCATTAAGTTTAGCATTATGTGCGATGTATACTTGCAAAATCTTTTTCTCGTTAAAAATGGAACATATTGCGAAGAAGAAGAAGCTTTTTTGTCTCCTCTAACCCGATTCGTTACTTGATGTTAACTGAATCCACCTGTTCGACTGATTATCTTGCCACCTGTTAGGTTCCTTATGCTACGGAGTAACCTGTCCGTCAGACAGAGTATGTGTAGTCGCTGGCAATCGTGCGATCTGTGTCTGCCCTTTGAATTGTTCCACTTACAACTATCCAGTTTGTGGCAGCGACAACGAGACATACATCAATGAATGTGAAGTACGAAGGCGTTCATGCATGACCAACGACAACATCACGATCGCCTTTTATGGCCAATGCAAAAAAGGTAACAAACTAACGGATAGGTCTATAAGAGTGTTTTCTATTCCCAACTAGTTTTTTGACGAGACAACGCTATAATATAATTCTATTATTGTATCCATGCGCATATAGAGTGTAATTTACTTTATGTGCGCCTGTATTGTAAGCAGGATTTTGAATGCAACAGAAAAACAAGTGGCAGGTTAAATGAATGTATCTTTGGTTTAATTGAAAGGGACATTTTATCAAGAATTGTTTTAATTTGCCAAGCAATTCTAAGTTCTGAATTTGTCAGAGTGGAACGCATAGGAACTTTAGTAATGACCTTCCTGTAATTTCGGAATAGCAGAATGGTTGTTGACATAACTTAGCCTTCACTGATTTCAAGGTATTTTGTAAAATAAACCAAAGAGATCACAGACGTTATTTCAAATCTGCCCTGTAATTAGACGTGATTTCCAACCGAGATAATATTTCGTCCTCTTTTATGTAGCGACCGTGTGCGATGGATTCTCGTGTCCAAAGGGAATGCAGTGTGCTATCGATGAGCGTCACAAGCCAGTCTGTGTCTGTCTTGAAACTTGTCCCTACTCGATGGACATAGTCTGTGGCAGCGATGGTCGGACCTATGCCAATGAGTGCGACCTTCAGAGGGAGGCATGCACTTCGGACACTCGCATCCAAGAAGCTCATAAAGGCTACTGTCTCGAAGGTAAGTCGACTTTTGCAGAATCCAAAGCATTGTCAATTGCCAATTTTTAATAACAAGTCAAAGACTAGAAAATAAGAGGAGTTAGAAAAACAAAGTTGACCTTAAATCAGAGCTATAGAAGAGTTACATGGAAATATTAGTTTGCCACACACATACATGCCATTCTCCCTAGATATTGGTGATAGTGTGTGTCATATCAGATAAAGTTATCATCACCATATCCGGCCGAAGCGATCCATCTTCCCGACAGGTCCCTGGCCCATGCGCCCGGTGTAGGGTTCGTTTCGGTCGTCTCTGCCAACAGTTGTGCAATCGTAATTTTGAGGCCCGGATGTACCACGTGACCAACCCAAGTCCTGGAAATCTATATAAGCCCGCGCAACCCAGATCAGGTCATTCTTGTGGGTGCCATGGCCTAAAGGAATCATTGTGTGGCTGATGATCGATTTCTCTGAATTCCGGTATGAGAGTGAATTCTTATTCTTATTGTATTGTATTGTATACATTTTTAAATTTAGAAACCGCCTCTCACAGTGAACACAAACAGAGGCGCTTATGTTCATAATGACTGCATTGCTTTATTTCTTTATCTTGATTTCATTTATCTATCGCTAAAATAAGTTGCTTACATTAAATTACTTTTATATAGGCCTAATTATGATCGAGTATATAAAAAAATGTTTCCTTCTTTTAAGAGTTAGGGTAGTTCCCCAGGTTAGGTCCAATAAGTCTACCGACTTATTCTCGTAGAGGAATGCTATTGATGACCATGAAGTAGGTTATTATAGATCTCATAGTTATTAATAATACTCCAAGTCCCCATTTTAGAGCCATAGAAAAGGCAGTAAGAGATTGATTCGCATTCAAAGCCATTAAGAAAAACCTTTTGCAAGTTCTTCATGCAGGTGTAAACGGTGAAACTGCTTTTTTAATATAATCTCGACCTGAATGCAAAATGGCAGTTTTCATGCATAATCATGCAAAAACATTATCACAAATTATGAAGCAGATAGCCATTTGCACATAGTTTAGACGCTTTATGAAACCAATATCTTACATAAGCTTCTGTTCAGTGTCTGTAATGGCCACCTATTCGACTGTCACAGGATCGGTTTGCAGTGGTCATCGTTGTCCATCGGACAGAGAGTGCAACGTCAACCAATATAACCAACCAGTTTGCGGCTGCAGTCAGTCCTGTTCCTATGACTACGACCCGGTCTGTGGTAGCGACGGAGTCACCTACTCCAACTTATGCTGGCTGAAGAGAGAGGCATGCACAACGGGCAAAAACATCACAATGGCACGCACCGGTCAATGCGTCTATTGTAAGACGCTGAATCCTTCTCTTATAATCTCCTTTTTTCCTCCTTCAACTCCTAATACTCCTACTACTTCGCCGCCGTACCTTCGCACTCTGTGATCCTAATCCTCATACTCCAACTCATTCACGTAAATTCTCATTCGTATAAAAATGCGCTTAGATGATCTTCTTTAACTGATCTTACAATTGGTCAAATTATAAGCTGATAATTGACCGTTTAAATCAACACAGGTACCTGCGGAATGTGATAATTTATTATATACGTATGTGCGTGATGACAAGTAGGGAGATGGATGGATAAATGGATGGGTGGATCGATGGATAGATAGATAGACAGACAGAAAAATAGGCAGACAGACAGGGAGACAAAGAGAGGGAGATAGATAGGAAAAGTGTAAGGGGAAGACAAGATGGGCGATTCAGAGAAAAAGGAGGCATATAGTGGGGGTAGCATAGTTATGTGCATCAACTAATGACGTTGTTTGAGTCACGAACTGACGTTGTATGTTTGTAGATGAGTACTGCAGTGGAGTCGTCTGTCCTTATCCGAGGTATTGCGTTGTTGATGCGGAGAATCAAACATCATGTGTGTGTAGCAATGATTGCGGCAATGACTATTATCCCGTTTGTGGCTCTGATAACAGTACATACAACAACTACTGTGAGATGTACGCTGCCTTCTGCGAAGCAAACACCAGCGTCACGACCTTCTACTACGGCGTCTGCTCCGAAGGTCAGACTGACAGATTGTGTGTTAAACGGAGGAAGTAATATTTCTATGGCGCTTTTAGTTGACTTTCAAAGACGCTACATTGCTGATTAGATATCGATGATGGTGTTTATTTCCACGATAAATCATAATGAATCGGATGGCGGCTGATGTCCATCATGGAATAGTTTCGCGTATGTTGGCCTATGTATACACAATGCACATAGACCGTAGGCTAGTCATGTATTTAATTGAATATCTATATTGCGCCATTTGAACAGATCTTAACGGCACTGAAGATAGCTGTTTAATGCCCAGTCTTTGGTCTACCAGGTTTGATTTGCATTATTTGCTGTTGTTCTAGGATCCAATTGTGAAGGAACCTATTGTGGTGAGGGAAAGCACTGTGACTCAGAAAATCAGACGGAACCCATGTGCGTCTGTAACACATACTGTCCCAAGTTCTACAATCCAGTCTGCGGCACCAACAACAAGACTTACAACAACTCTTGCGAACTCCAGCGGGACGCCTGCCTCACAAACAACTATATCGGTGTGATGTACAACAGAAGATGTGATGAAGGTAACACACTCTACCGTTAAGATGAATGAGTAACAAAGTTAGAGCACATACTGTGAAAGGAAATGTTCGACGAAGGTTTCGTGTAAAGTAGGAACACGATGTTTAAAAAGCAGAATCAATCGAATGTACAGGTAAGAGACGATGAAAGATAATCAAGGATTTATTTTCTTCTGACTGGAGAAGATGTTTAGGTTAGGATATTGTCTGCATCAGGGCGCTTGCAGGTAAGACACATACGATATACGAGAGAAGTTATCACAGGAGATTAGTACTCCAGATGAGTTTCTATTTGATATGCGGTCAGTGTTGGTGTCTTTCTTTGCAGGTCCAGGATGCACCTATACCTATTGTCCCTATGGTCGAACTTGCGTAGATGATGAACGGCATCGACCAATGTGCGTCTGTTCTCTAAACTGCTACTACTCCGGATCAACTGAGGTCTGTGGTTCCGATAACAAGACCTACAGCAGCGATTGTTTCCTCACAGCCTATGCTTGCCTGACCAACAAAACCATCTGGGTGCAGCGCTATGAACAGTGCAAAGAAGGTGAGCAATCAATTAATCAATGGTTCATTCAATCAATCTATCAATGTTCGTTATTTCCAATCACAGAATGTCAAAGACGTATTTCTGCTCACAAGTTAATATAGTTACTTTATCAGATCAATTCGTATTGGCTGATTAACCCTAGGGCTACCAAGCTTTTTTGTAACACGGACTACCAAGGGGGGGTGGTTACCACCCCCCTGGATTTCGCGTTTGGTTTCACATATCATAACTTGTAATATAGCAATGGATTTAGCATTCATTTCTGCACAGAATGGTATATTTAGTTGTACATTATGTGAATGCATCTCGAAATTACATCACTTTTAACAATGGAACCCATTAATTAGTGATATTTTATATTATTGCGTACATTTTTTACTTTTTGGATAAACAAATATAAGATTATGTGTGTTTTGAAACTGATCTATGTATAAAAGATACACACAATCATCCCTACACATGTTTATATAGTATAAATGTACATTAGGGTGTCCCAGAAATATTTTTTTTCGAAATATTTTATGCACTCCCTCTAAAACGTTTCTTTATGGTCCCATAATGACACCTGGAAAATTTTATAAAATTTTAAAAATATTTAGGGGTCCCGCAAGACACTCACATTTCACCATGTTGGCATAATTTGCGTCGGACGTGCCCAATTTATTAATGCTTTTAGACAACAACCTTGGATCCCATGATAACATGTTTAATACCAATGGAAAGCTCCTAAATAGTGGAAACTACAAGTATCTGACTTTATTGCGTACATAGGTATGGTTTTACGAATAAATAATGAAAAAAATTGTACAGCAACTCAAGATTTTTGAACTTTCTCAATATCAGTTATTGCCATTAATCGTTAGGAGGAATCATTATTACAAATTCTTGATTATGCAACCAGCCATGGTTTCAGCTACCCCATACCTGCCTCTGCTTATTTTTAATCACTGTTTATACCTTCAGCTGCATATTGTTCAGTTCTACATTTTACAATAATCTACATGTCTACAAGATTGTCACGATTGCACTTAGAAAAGTCATGACTGTGTTTTTCAACAACTTGCAGAAGAAACTGTTTCTGTTCTTCGTTCTTGTGTATAAGAGCAACTCCAAGCTCAGCATTGTCATTTACACAGGCAAAGTTATTAACAAGCTGACATGCGATCTTATACAATTGGCTTTTGGGTCACTCTTCACATGGAATATCGAGGGTACAAGCCACGATGAGTTGGCGGTAGTTCGGAAGAAGCTTCGAGAAATATATAATTCCCTTTTCGTACGGGAAAGAGATTGAACAAAGTGCAATTCTCGATCACCTTTCATTGTCAACATAAGCTGTGCTTTATCTTCAGAAGAGAGATGGTGTGAGAACAGAGAGAGGGTTTCCAGCTCTTGGCTTAGGTACCAAGAATGACACAGCATCATCTTCAGTGGTCTTCAGAGCAGCAGCATCGTAATATTGCAGCCTTTTTATTAGTTGAATGTCATTGATGGGTGAATCAGCAGTGACTCGACACGAAAACCACGATTGGATGCAGATGTTGACTAAAACATAATGTTAAATCGTGGATGCCATGTAATTCACGGGCCGTCAATTGGATAACCGATTGGGTTCCATCAAAACGCAACTAAATCTTCATTGAGTATATATAATGCATTCGCCATCCAACGCGCTCTAGAGGGGCACCAGGCTTGCGAATCGCTGTCGAACTGCTCAATCCAAACACGGATGCCGCGAGTTGGAGAATTCTCTCTAATCATCTTGAGGATGGTCAAGTTGAAGCTGTTCAGTAATGAACTCCTTCAGTTTGTCAGACACAGACAGACATTAATGAAGCTTTGGTTGAAGGTGAGCCAGGTCGGACCATTTATCTTTAGATCGCTTGAAGAGAAAAATGCCTCCCCCAGTTGATGGACAAACTTTACCAAGGCACACTACGAATATATATAAGACAACAGGACTTCAAACATGTGATGTTGACAAGCCATCTGCAGCAGATTACGACCGGTGGCTGCCTCTAGAAAAGTGCAGGCTCCATTAACTCTGCCGGTATTTGAGGCCTTTGTGTCAAAACACATGCCGATAATAAATGTATCGCACTGCCACGACTTCATATGGTCTAGAACTGCTACTGCTGCTGCCTGTCTTGACACAGAAGCCAACTTTGGCACACCCAGAAGTTTAGTATTTCTATTAACTAGAGAAGAAATCAGGACTGACCATCGGTTCACTTTGTCCGTGTTTACTCCAGTTATGTCAGGGAGCAGCTTGCCTTCCCAGTGCCCGACAGATTTAAAGGCTCGAAAGTCTTCCATGATTTGCAAGCCAAAAGTTTTATATCTTCTGGTAGTGTGCTTTATGTCTTCTTCATAATTGAAACTTTATGCATATTCATTCATTCATTCATTCATACCGAACATTTGTATAGCGCCCCTTCAAGGAAACTACTCAGAGGCGCTCCCGACTCCAGCACGGCCAAAAAGAACGGTTTTAAGGTGAGAAAAGAACGTGGGAGAGAAGGTCCTAGGAACAAGGCGAAGCTCCAGAGGGAGGCCATTCCAGGTCGAGGGGCCCCCCACCGAGAAAGCGCGATTCTGCATAGTGGAGGTTCGAGCAAAAGGGACAAGTAGGAGTCCCTGTTCAGATGAGCGGAGGGATCGAGAGCCCCTAGCACTAAGGACAGGGCAGCAGAGCTCACGAAGATAGGCAGGAGCGAAACCTAGTAAGCAGCGCCAGACTAGGGCAGCTGTTCTGTACGCAATCCGCTGCTCAGAGGGGAGCCAGTGGAGAACGTTGAGCATGTATCCAGAGATATGGCCATATTTTGGCATGGAGCCAATAAGGCGGGCAGCAGAACGCAGGATCCGATCCAAGCACCCCAGTCGAACCGCCGGGAGGCCAGCATAAAGTGAACAACAGTAATCGAGTCTGGTTGTGACAAAGGCATGGACAAGAGTGCAAGCAGAAGTAGCAGTGAGTGAGCGGGCGACAGTGCGAAGCTGACGCAATTGGTAGAAGCAGTCACGGCTAAGGAGGTTCATATGGGGAGCAAAGGAGAGCTCTCGGTCCAATGTGACGCCCAGGTCGCGCACAACAGAGGAGAAGGTGAAAAGGGGAAAGGTTGCAGCGAGGGCGACCATGTCTAGCTTAGCCAGTTGCTGGCGGGTGCCCAGCCAGATGAACTGGGTTTTAGCAGAGTTTAGCCGCAGCCGGTTGGACGACATCCAGGTCTCAAGGGCCCCCATGATCGAGCACATAGCCTGAGTGGTAGCAAGAGCGTCAGAGGCAGAACAATGCAAGTAGGCCTGGACATCGTCTGCATATAGCTGGGCCAAAGCAGAATAAGAGGCGAGCAGTGAGGCAAGGTCAGAAGTATATATAAGGTAGAGAAGAGGTCCCAAGACGGAGCCCTGAGGTAGCCCATAGGGGGCAGGGACCCATGGGGACCTAGTTGACCCATGGACCACACATAGGGAGCGCTCCCCAAGGAAGGACTCCAACCAGCAAAGGAAGGCACCAGACAGACCAAAAGATATTTGTAACCGATCAAAAAGTATCTCATGGTCCACAGTGTCGAATGCCGCGCTAACGTCAAAAAGTGCCAGTAAAGTGAGTTGCGATCTGTCAATAGCTCCGTAAATGTCTGAGAGGAGGCGGAGCAGCAGGGTCTCGGTGGAATGACCTTTACGAAACCCAGACTGGATCGTAGGCAGCAGGTTGTTGGTCTCGAGATATGACGTTAGCTGGCAGGCGACGATCTTTTCGATGACCTTGGATATGAAGGAGACGTTGGCAATCGGTCGGAAGTTGTTAGGATCAGTTTTGTCAAGCCCCTCACGTTTGATGACAGGGATCAGGAGTGATCTTTTCTGAGTCGACGGCAGGTCCCCTTCTAAGATGGATCGGTTGCAGAGCGTGGTGAGAAGAGGCAGCAGTATGTCCACATACTCCTGCAGCAGGAACGTCGGGAGAGGGTCGAGCTCGCACGATTTCGGAGCGGCGGCGAGGATGATACGGCGTAGCTCAGCAGGGGCGACGGCGGTCACAACAGACAGGCTGCATGTTGTAGGTGGAAATGCCGGCGGAGGAGAGTCAGCGGTTTCGTCCCGGATCTTTTGGACCTTAGCCGTGAATGAGGCTAGATAGGTTTCCGCCGTGAAGGATGGAGCGTCCGGCGAACGATCAGCTCGTTCGCGGCCAAGGAGGGCGTTGAAAGTGGCCCATAACCGCTTGGGCTGCTCGGCGTGAGCAGAGATCTTGGCCTCCCAATGCTCCCGCTCCCTGTCGCGGTAGCGCCTGTGCATTTCTCTGACAAATTTCACCCACGTATAATATACAAGAAGGTTAAATCTGTAGATTCTGCTGTTTAAGAGCTTTATAGTGATACTAAACATGTTATTATGGTATCAAAAATGTTGTCACCTAAATATTTAAAAGTCAATGATGCCATGCGTAATTTACGACAAACTGCACTAACTCTATGAGCCTTGCGGGACCCCTAAATATTTTCGAAATGTCATAAAACTTGGCAGGTAATATTACGGGATCATAAAGAAACTTTTAGGAGGGAGTGCATCAAAAGTTTCAACAATTTTATTTTTCCTATGCTATCGTGGGACACCCTAATGTACATCCATACATATATATCCAATTTTATCCATACATATATTATATATCGGTTTACGTTGTAATGCCGTATTCAGCCATTTTCACACAGATTACGCGTATTATTATTTATTTTGATCACTTCCGGTATTCAAAAGACAAAGATGTAGGTATGCAAATGAAGCCCTACATTCCCTCTAAAGAATGATATCTTTGTTTCTTTTCCAGGAAAACAAACGAATACGCTGCAGACAAAAAACTAAGGGGGGAGTCCTTCCATTCAGCCATTTTTCACGCATATTACGCGTATTCCTATTTATTTTGAACACTTCCGGTCATCAAAAAACAAATTAATCAGTATGAAAACATAGCCCTACGTGTCCTCTATGCAACGGCATAATTTATTTTTCTTAAAAAATAAATTATAAATACGTTATAATCGAAAAAACATGAAAAATGTGTGAAAGTGTAACCTATTTTCATACATTTTAATTTATTTTGAGCACTTCCGGTTGTCTCAAATCAACTCAGTGACCATAGAAATGTAGCCCCACATTCCCTCTATAGAATGGTATAATTTGTGTCTCTTAATATTAAATGACGGATAAGATATAGTCGAAAATCTAGGGGGTAGTATCCACCCCCTGGTACCTCGGGTATATTGGGTATAACTTTTGAACGGTGTGAGATATCATTTCACATTTTACCTCAAAACGTGTGTAAATGAACCCCCTACAGCTACCTAAAAGGTCAAAATTTGATTCCATACGGAAAAAGTTTGAGATGAAAAAACCTTAGGGGGGGTGGCAACCACCCCCCTTGGTAGCCTGAGGGTTAAAAATGTAGGCCGTGTTAGAGGTTAGTTAGGATAGATGTTTGAAGAGGACTCGAGAGATATAAATAGTTTCGGTGGTCCATTAGCGGGAGTGTAAAATTGTGAGTTCGAGGTCGAAGGAAATAGTGGTCTTGGCTGGTTGCGGGAAACAATCCTCGCAGAACGTGGTTGGGGGTGTGACGTATGGCCTAAAAGAGAACGTCGTTGGCTTCCACTGCCATCGCCTTCGCTCATTTGTTTTCTTGAGGCAGAATTGATCGTCGTCTCATGCGGTTGAATAATAATTTATCTATTTTGCTTCTCTCCTCTATGCTGGCATATCCCACCAAGCCGTGGAGGCATACAGGGTGTGGGCGAAGGTGGTTGCTCTTACCACCTTGTCCAGCGCCTTGCCTGATAGGCCATGTGATCACAGAATTCCTAGAGCATATTATAGGGATGAAGAGGCTGATGCAGCACATTGTTTAGATGCTGGTGCATTCTTAGGTCAGATGTAATGTAACCCCGAGTACATACATCGATTTCACCCGTTCCGCACCTGGTATTATCGTTGGGATGGTGTTTTTCCGATGTTCCTACGGGTCACCAGCATCTCTCTTGTTTTAAGAGGATTCAATAGAAGGTTGTTTTCCCTGGCCCAAGCGATGATGTGAGCGAATTCATCCGTTGCCGTGTGTTGGGGGCTAGAGCCTATAAGTAAGCAAGTGTCATCGGCGTATTTTGGAAGTCTGTTATTTTCGTTCAGAGGGTGGAGGTCTAATGTGCCGATTATGTATGATGATGGGTCTATACAAGATCCTTGTATTACACTGGCGTTGACATAGGTTAGCTAAATTTTGTGATATTGGATCTGCCATTGAGGTAGTTTATTATCCAGTTCTGGATGTTGTCGGGTAGTTCAAGTTTATTTGTCTTAGATACGAGTGTAGAGTGCCTGATCGTGTCAAATGCCGTTGAGTAGTCAGTGGATATTATGACAACAAAATCGTTACACTGAAGCAGGCATGTGGTTTGTTCAAGTTGAGCTACAACGACAGCTGCTATGGAGTCAGTAGATCCAAAGACACATAATTATTATGGGTCTTTTAATTGTTCCGACATTGGTGAGTTGTTGATTTCCGGATACATGTAAGCAGTGATGGGCACTAACTAATTTTGTTTAGTTAAACTATAACTTTTTTTCAACTAAAATATAAAGTTTAACTAAAAGTTGGCAACTGATTCTGTAAATAAGTTACCTTAACTAAAAATATTTAATTAAACGTTTTCCTCCTTTTTACAAATTTTTTCACAAACATTTTCACAATGACACAGGTTAAGTTAACCGTAATAATGCAAAGCGTCAATGACAATTTCACTTTCAAACTATGTAATGTGCACTACACTAATAGTCCTAGTACAGTTCTACAAGAAAATCATGAAAGAAGTTGCTAATGCAAACGATGGTGCATCGTGCAATGCAGTTCACTTGGCTGGAGTAATAAAACCGGTTACTCATGACAATCATTGCGGAAGATAGTTGCGTAGTTGCTGGTTTTGTTATTTAAACTTTCTAGCTAATAACTAAAAAATATTAGCTGAGCTTTTTATTTAATAACTAAGAAATATTAGTTAAAATTTTGTTTTAACTAAACTATTTTTTTAGTTAAACGTCTGCCTTAACAAACAAATTTAGTTAAAAAGTTTGCAGCTTTTTAGTTAACTTTTGCCCATCACAGCTTGTAAAGCAAGAACGATAGCACGCTACACAATTCTGGACAATGTTGATACCACCGATATTGGACAATAATCATTTATGGATGATGGTGTAGGTGTTTTGGAATAGGGGTGATGATTGCTGAGCAGGTACGTGAACCACAGAGGTTGATCTGCTAATAAGATGGACCAGAGATGATGCATAGATCGGTGCTATCAGTGGAAGCAACTAGGCTGGAGCATGATCACAATCGTCTGCAGTGCTTTTGAGGTGATCAAGAACCTGAAAGATGGTCTGTTTTGTGAAGAGTAGTATGTTTCTATGTGCAGTATTCCAGATAGGTTTTTTGGTAGTCTGTATCGGTGGACATCGAGGCGTAGTGTGTGTTAAGGTCCTCAGCGTTGATGCCAGCATTTGAGTAATGTCCAGGGTTTTTGTTTGTTAGCTGATTTACCCTTCCATAAATCTTTAGTGCTGATGTTCTTTGCATCTATTCATAGATCTTTACTGTCAACTTTTGCCATTGCTTACCCTATTCTCGTAACAAGCGCCGTTGCTTCCTCCACCCTGCCCTTCGATGCCGATGCTTCCTCCACCCTGCCCGCCGATGCTTCCTCCACTCTGCCCACCGATGCTTTCTCCACCCTGCCCACCGATGCTTCCTCCACTCTGCCCACCGATGCTTCCTCCACTCTGCCCACCGATGCTTCCTCCACTCTGCCCACCGATGCTTCCTCCACTCTGCCCACCGATGCTTCCTCCACTCTGCCCACCGATGCTTCCTCCACTCTGCCCACCGATGCTTCCTCCACTCTGCCCACCGATGCTTCCTCCACTCTGCCCACCGATGCTTCCTCCACTCTGCCCACCGATGCTTCCTCCACTCTGCCCACCGATGCTTCCTCCACTCTGCCCACCGATGCTTCCTCCACTCTGCCCACCGATGCTTCCTCCACTCTGCCCACCGATGCTTCCTCCACTCTGCCCACCGATGCTTCCTCCACTCTGCCCACCGATGCTTCCTCCACTCTGCCCACCGATGCTTCCTCCACTCTGCCCACCGATGCTTCCTCCACTCTGCCCACCGATGCTTCCTCCACTCTGCCCACCGATGCTTCCTCCAGTCTGCCCACCGATGCTTCCTCCACTCTGCCCACCGATGCTTCCTCCACTCTGCCCGCCGATGCTTCCTCCACTCTGCCCACCGATGCTTCCTCCACTCTGCCCACCGATGCTTCCTCCACTCTGCCCACCGATGCTTCCTCCACTCTGCCCACCGATGCTTCCTCCAGTCTGCCCACCGATGCTTCCTCCACTCTGCCCACCGATGCTTCCTCCACTCTGCCCGCCGATGCTTCCTCCACCCTGCCCGATCTCAGTCTGAGTCTCAGTCTGAGTTGACTCTAGATTTCTGGTGTAGTAAAGCTATGGTCTCTGGATGTGGATCGTGTGACAGTCATCGTACGTAGCATTATTTATGTCACTCCATTCGATGCATAAGAAGGGTTACGTAATTTCGAGAGACATTTCAGTTTCTGTCGAGCTTATTCTCGGGTGGTCCATCATTCTAAAGACGTATTAGAAATTCAAATCTCTCATAGGGAATAAAAGAGAAGACGGAAGCTGCTACTGTTCTTTGTCTTGGAATTATGTTGCAGTTGTTGTCCTTTTGTCTTCTTTTAGTGTTCTCAACACTTTTCTTCTGTCCTTGTTTTCCGCAGATAGCCCTTGCAGCGGCGTCATTTGTTCATCGGACAGACATTGTAATGTGCGTCCGAATGGTCGACCGATATGTGTCTGTAACGATGATTGCCCTCCATACGGATCTCCCGTCTGTGGCAGCGACGACAAAACCTACATTAACCTCTGTGAACTTCGGAGGGAGGCATGTTTCTGCGACTACAGCATCCGCTGGCTCTACTATGGCAAATGCGTTGAAGGTCAGTGGATTGCGAGATCAGCGACGAATTGATTGTGTTAAATTTGCAACAGTCAGACAACATAGTTGTTCAACTAGGAGAACATGACAAAAAACCAAATTACATACCTCACATTTCGCACCAAAGCCTATCGAAATAAAATACGTTATATCACAGTATGTTGCGAATATGTTGAGTGACGTTCTGCGTTGTTTCTTCCACTGTTATTTCAGTTTTGAAAATAATTACAGTTTCAGTTTTATTCATTTTTGGGTTTGTAATTTCTATTTGAGTTCAAATTTCAGTTTTGAAATAATTTCAGTTTCATTTGAGCTCCAGAAAATTTCCAGTTTCAGCTTCAAGGATAAATTAGTTTACCTTGATAGACAACAACATTGATGTACACCTGATTGGATGTTATCAGATGTTAACTAGTAGAAGCAGTAAAGAGGCCACACACAGAGAATATTCTCTCCACACAGGCCTCTGATTCCGGCGCAGAAATATTAACTCTTCCGCCAGAAGATCATTATCAGTGCTGTCCAACATTTTCACACCGTGGGCCACCGAAAAAATTATTCTTGAAGCCGAGGACCGCACAAGTAAACTCAAAAGCAACCACTAAAATTTATTGAAAGTAATAGTACTAACATTTATTATATATTTTGTGTTCACATTGTCAAATGATAAGCCAAGTTTTTGTTATGAAACTACTATTGAATTATAAACTTTATTAAACATCACCGTTATTAGGGCCTTTAAACCAGCAGATTTCACCATGAAAGATTAATAACAGCGTTAAATTAAACTCTGATTTATTTATAATTTCTTTGACTGAGCGAGAATAAACGTATTTCAAAACATAGCCTAATACCTTGGCTTACTTTGTAATTGAATCGAGAGTGTGAGTTCACTTGCTGTGCAGAAGCAGTTTTAATGGTAAAACTGAGAATGCATTTTACTCTGGTTTTAATACGTGATAACTAATTGGTTGGTGGAAACCGCCGCATAGTAGGCTAGACCCCTGTGCTACGCCATAATTATTAGACCAGGTTTCAGTCCCATGGAGCATTGCCACAAGAAATCCGCTATCAATATCGGATTCGGATGCGAACTCGAATGCGTTAGTAGCCGTATTAATATTTAATGCTTAAGCTGCCATTCTGAAGGGTCTGTGGTGATTCATTGCAAAGAAATTTGTTGACGTCAATTTGTATTCAACACCATTCCTTGTCAAAAATTGTCGAACCTTCCAAAATCCCTACCCATCCAATTTTTTGATATAATTAATGGAAGACCAATGGGCGCTGACGCGCAGTTTATAAATTAATCGCGACAAGCTCATTCTTATTAGAAAAACTTAGCAATCTAATTAACACTAAGAGACGACATAGATTTGGATGACCGGAAGTCATTGGATATTGAATAATAACAAGAGTAAAGGTCTGCCTAAATACCGAGATTTGCATACCCAACAGGAACGCAGAATTTATATACCCATTTGCAACAATTTCACTTCGGATTTTAATTATCACTTCTATTTCTATATCGTTTTCATATTTTAATTTCCTTGTTTATATCGGTTTCGTTTTGCAAATAGCTTTCGTTTTATTTTCAGTTTCCGTTAATGGAAAATTTAAAATGTTCGTTTCAGTTTCTATTTCATTAACTGAAATATCACTGAACTTTCTCCTGGAGGACGATGAAAGCGGTTTAAACAAGGATTTTAAATATTTGCAGCCTCCGTTTGCGACAAAGTATCTTGTTCGCCAGGAAAAATGTGTGCTGTTGATGAGCAGAATCAGCCAACGTGTGTCTGTATCGATGAATGCCCATATTGCCAGTCTCCTGCCTGTGGAAGCGACGGTCGCACTTACAGCAGCGAATGCGAGCTAAAGAGGCAGGCTTGTCTTTCAAACAGGAATGTTACGCTGGTCAACAGAGGAAAGTGTGATCAAGGTATTTAACAACGACGCCCGCCATCTACCGACCATTTGAAAGACTCTGGGTTGCGTGGGATATGCAGTCACTTGCAATATTTAGCAGACTGATGGTTCATAGAGCAGCATTCTCTTATTTCGAATTCTGGTGTATTTAACTCAAGGCGACTAATCGAGAGAAATTATAACGTTTAGTAATATAATATCTATCGTGATATCTTCAGTGAACAGACCTTAACGTTTCCTTTTTAGGTCTGACTTGTAATGAAATCTCTTGTACAACCGGTCGCATATGCGCTCTGGATGAGAGGAATCAGCCGACGTGTGTCTGCAACACGGTTTGTTCCTACTACTTCTACCCGGTTTGTGGCAACGATGGAAAGACCTACTACAACGATTGCTATCTTCAGATGGAAGCATGCACGACCGACAAAAACATTAAAATGGACTACTATGGTTCTTGCACAAACGGTAATACCACTTTCTTGTTATTGTTTGCTTCATTTATATATTTTATTTCTGAATAAAATTTATATTGAGCCTGTTCTGGAAATAGCCAAAGGCGATTTTGGTTCCAGCCTAAACTATGTAATTAATATCACAACATTCCTCAGCTAGGACAACTAGAAGAGTCACCAGTGACAGGCGGGCACACATACAAATGAATAAGGTCAGCGCTCGTGAACAAACTGGTGCCCTACGCTTAGCTTTAGAGCATCGATTCAGAAATTTTGAGTTTACGATTCCTAGATTTTACAGACTACAGCAACAGTTCAGAGTTTCTGGGTAGAGTAGAATCGAGAATGAGGAATGACGGCGACAGGCGATGTGATCCGCCGCCAATGTCTCCCCACGGTATACTCTCATCGTCGAGCACAAATTATGAACACATGGTGACGAGAACCTCTGGACCTTCCAATAGGCGCAGAACAGGTTTCCGTTGCCAGTCAAAAACGTAGCCTATGTTGACTGTAGCGGTTTATATGAAAGAGTGAAACTATCTATACTAGCTTCGTCCGTTGTTTCCTTCTAACATCTATTTTTGGGGAGGCCCGTGGCGCACTGGATAAGATCTTGCACAGTGACCGAGAGGTACCGAGTTCGAGCCCCCGTTGGGCGGATTTGCTTTGTAGGCTGCTATTAGCGCCGTTGTATTACATGGCTGTCTGTTCTGTCAGTAGTTAAGATTTCAATTGCATAACATGTAAATGTACAGCGCAGTGCGTTTGTCAAGCGCTTATTAAAGAAAAGATATTATTATTATTATTTATTAGATCTCCCCGTAAGACTGAACTGGCAAGGGTGACGAAAACTTATTAAACACGTAATCGCTGCAAAAGATATCTGTAATTAGTTTGGAACTTATTCTGCTTTTAATCTCGCCTTTGGACGCCTATTAATAATTATATTCCTTGATCGACGCAAATATCTATTACTCTCTGATGGTCACTCTGCAGTTGATGTGTAGGCCTAAATTATAATATGGGACGATTGACCAGTTCGTAGACTGATCTGTTGTGGACTTTGTTGGTTCAGATGCAAGTTCTACACCATTGGCAGAATCAACAGCAACTCAGATGCCATGACATCTTTGAGGTATTTAATTGTACGTCATAATATCTCAAGTCACTAGATTAAGCGCTATTATAATTAGCTCAATGTATACGATTTTATCATAATTATTTGAAATCAATATTTGTTCGGAAAAGTCATTAACTGAGATGATACTGCACTAATCTAATCGAATGATTTATGTAGCGCTGCTACTTTGCAATAAAACATCAATCGATTGTCACCTCAGTTGCAGTCGTAATCAAATCCATACTGCCACTTCTATTCACATAATCTTGTAGATACCGTTTCAGACAATTTGAGGCTGACAGGGAAACAGTGCATTTGAACAAATCCACAGTAACTGGAGATAGGCGATTAGACGATGGGACTATAGCATCGATTCAGATGTCTTGGTTATTCTGTATGATTTCAGTGAATGATTCATCGTTTACTGGAATTATAAATTCAGTAAACAGACAAATGTATTTCAATAGTTTAAGGGTAAAGTCGTAGTTTACGTCGCTAAATTATTCTAATGTCTTCAATGCCGTACTTGACGTTGGTAAGTTAGAAGTCTACCTATGTGCATGTTAACTATCATCAATCCACCTTTCATTTCATTAAGAAATTTTTCTATCAATCCAACTTCTATTTAATTTGAAAAAATTACTTTTATCAATCCAACTTCTATTTCATGAAAGAAATATTTTTCATCAATGGAACTTTTATTTAGGCAAAGATATAGGGAATGCGGAGGACAAAGTGGGATGGAGGAACTGTGTCGCCCGATGCGCTGCAAGCGCGTGGAAGGACTATAATAGACAACAACCCTACTAGTGGGATTGTTTTCTTGGCGATAACTTGATGACGATTTCGGGAAGTTACTTAGACTGACTTTCTGTTTAATGCAGGCATGGAGTACAGATCGAATGGCAGCAGCCAACAGTTGCTTCAATCTGTTACTGGAATCGGGCAAAGGCTTTTCTTCGTCGTAAATCTCTAAACGATCAACTGACAAAATAACTTCTTCTGCTCACTGTGCTCATTTTAGTGGCTTAAATTGACAGACTGCAAAATGTTTTATGATCATTGATCTATTTTTTCTGTATATATAAAATTTTATATATATATTCTCTCTCTTTAATTCTCTGTCTCTCTGTCTCTCTCTCTCTCTGTCTCTCTCTCTGTCTCTCTCTCTGTCTCTCTCTATGTCTCTCTCTGTCTCCGTTTGTCTGTCTCTTTCTCTCTCTTTCTCTATCTTTCTATGTCTCTCTCTCTCTCTGTTTCACGCTTGCCTAGAGTAGATACAAAGGTTTACACTAATATGACGAAAGTGGGTATCAATTAAACTTTTATGTAGACTAGTTTATTTTAACGACGTTGCTAATTGAAGTATATTTAGCGGCTAATAAAAATCATGTAGTAGAATTGATTGTGGTTTTACTTGCATCAGTAACGCAAGACTAGGCTACATTTACTGGCACCAAATCAGTCAACACATCAATCAAAGCCACGTTCTGTTATCTAGAATAATAATGCAAAGTGGGCTGAATAGGATCTATTGATACGTTTTACTCTCGTAACACCTGTATGTTAGCAAGTATCAATCATCAGAAATACGTTTACAATATTATCAAACAGTTTTGCACGTTCATTAGTGGTTATTACTTCGTTCTGTTGCATTTACATATTTCTACCGGCATTGACCGATCTCTGATCCTCAAAACTGAGATATTGGAATCGATTGGCATGAAATCAGTTTTCTAAAGCCAGATCAATTACTGCTACGTCTTTTAACGAAGCTACATCGTGTGGGACCAAATCAATTATTCAAAACTGAATCAGTTACTGAAAAGTTACGATATACACGGCAAATATTACAGCTTCATTTCCTCTATTTCTTTCGATATTAAACTCATCACATTTAAATATCAAATCCTAAAACTCAATTCTTAGTGTCCGATCTCAAAGCAACCATCTCCAAATTAGAACTTCTGTAATATATATAATTTTATATTTATAATATATATATTATATACACTAGGAATTGAGTGAACGCTCTTTCTGTGTGGTCCATGGGCCCTCCAGGTCCTCATGGGTCCCTGCCCCTTACGGCCTTCCGCAGGGCTCGGTGCTGGGTCCCCTTCTTTACATCATTTACACATGTGAAATTGGTTCCCTACTTACTGCTTCTGCTGTGCTAGGTCACCTGTATGCTGATGACGTTCAGGCCTACCTGCACTGCCTTGCTACTAACGCCACTGCTGCTGTTCGAGCAATGAGCCTGGCTTTGAGTGCCCTGGAGGCCTGGATGCCATCGAACCGCCTGCGCCTCAACCCATCTAAAACCCAATTTATCTGGCTGGGCACTCGGCAGCAGCTTGCGAAGCTAGACCTTTCTACCATTGCTGCCGACTTCCCTCAGTTTGTCTTTTCCTCTGTTGTCCGTGACCTTGGAGTTACACTGGATCCAGAGTTAACCTTTGCCCCACATATAAACCGCCTCTGCCGTGATTCATACTATCAGTTACGCCAGTTTCGCACTGTTGCTCGCTCACTTACTTCAGACTCCACCGCTACGCTCATCCACTCTTTTATCACTGTCCAACTTGATTACTGTTGCTCACTCTATGTTGGCCTCCCAGCTTGTCGGTTGTGGTGCCTGAACCGGGTCCTGCGCTCTGCTGCACGCCTTTGCGGACGTATCCCCAAATTTGGCCACGTCTCAGGTTATATGCTGGATGTGCTTCATTGGCTCCCTCTACTGCAGCGGATCTCGTATCGGATCATCGCTTTGGTCTGGCGGTCCTTGCCTATCTACGCGACCTCTGCTGCCCTACCTTGGGTGCTCCGGGTCGTCACTCTCTCCGCTCTACTGCCTTGCTTTATTTCGATTACCTTTTGTTACCTTGTCCACTTTCGATTACCTTTTGTTACCTTACCTTCTAGTTACTTTGTCTTCCTTGCCTTACTTCGATTACTTCTCATTACCTTGTATTTCTTGCCTTACTTCTCATAGTCCTTGTGTCTGTGTGTGTGTGTGTGTGTGTGTGTGTGTGTGTGTGTCTATGTGTGTGTAAGGGGTCTGCGGGTATACCCGTACCCGGGGGTTTACCCGTACCCGATCCGTACCCGCGGGTCGGGTACGGGTCGGGTACGCATTTCACGGGTCGGGTACGGGTAGGTTCGTCACGGGTACGGGTATACCCGGTTTTACCCGTGCCGACTTGAAGTTTTGGGGTTAAAATGTCGCCGTTACATACAATAGTGAATCTTGCACCGTCAAAGACTTGCTTACTATTATAGGCTAACTGTCACGTCGAAAATCTAAGTACCATACGTCTGCACAGTGCACACTAGAGGTCTGCGGGTAGAGCATTTTTTCTACCAGGACCGTTGTAGTCCGTACCAGACCCGTACTAAAAGTTACTATCCGACCCTACCCGTACCCGCAGCATTATAATGGAGAACATTAATTTTACCCATCGCCGACAAATTACTGGCGTCAGGAATTTATGGTGATGATGGTGAAGTGGTTTACGATGATGATGATGATGATGATGATGATGATGATGATGATGATGATGATGATAATAATGATGATGGGTATAAATTAATGTTCTCCATTGTCCTGCTGCTGCTGTTACTACTACTACTACTACTACTACTACTACTACTACTACTACTACTACTACTACTACTACTACTACTACTACTACTACTACTACTACTACTACTACTACTACTACTACTACTACTACTACTACTACTACTACTACTACTACTACTACTACTACTACTACTACTACTACTACTCCTACTGCTACTGCTGCTCAGCTGCTGCTGCTATTACTACTACTACCACTATTGCTACTACCACTACTGCTGCTACTACTGCTACTACTACTACTACTACTACTACTAATACTACTGCTACGACTGCTGCTACTACTACTACTGCTACTATCGTCATCAGTCAATTTATTATTACTTCATACTGAGGTTTGCCTATTAGCCCGGTAGGGACTGGGACTGTGAGAAGGCGTGCTAATGACGTGGCGGGTTAATGTTATGGCGGGTACTGTACGGGTAACGAGTACACCCGCGGGTACGGGTCGGGTCGGGTAGTAATTTTGACCACGGGTCGGGTACTGGTACGGGTCACGGTCCTGGGGTACGGGTACGGGTCGGGTAGCAAAAATGCTCTACCCGCAGACCTCTAGTGTGTGTGTGTGTGTGTGTGCGTGTCCTTGTGTGGGGGTATGTGTCCTTGTGCGAGTGAGCATGCATCCCTGTGTGCGGGTGCATCTGCTCGTGTGCTGGTGCGTGTCCTGGTGAGTGTGTGAGTGTATAGCTGTGTGTCCTTGTGTGCGTTTTTGTGTTCTTTTGTGTGTCATTATGTCTGTTCAATTTGTATTCTTTACTACTATCCAGACTGGATTTTCTCTTGGCGTAGACTGCGAACACAATACCTTTAGGTGACAAGGTCTGATGTTGAGGCGAGAGACTTTTTGACAAGAAAACGCTGTGTATGAAATTCCTCATTAACTCCGATAACGGGCGGACAGTCACGCCTCGTGTTGACGTTATATGGGGCACACAAGCGTGCCTTGAACTGTGTGAAACAGGTCTGGTACCCGCAGAAGGCGAAGAAAGGATGTCGCTGATCTTAGACACATAAAGCATATGCATGACGTATGGCAGTCTTTGACACCCGAGTCAGTCGAGTGGAAAGTTGGCCAACCGTGACTATAGGCTACTTGTTGCAACAAGGAGCGAACTACCTTTTGCTAATAAATCACTTGTTGAAGATTCGAGAGCAGATTGATTTGGAAAATAACGATGAACTGGAGAACCATCTTTGGAGTAGCCTTCCTTCTCCTTTTCGTATTCTGTGTAGAATTATCGCTTTCTCAAGGTAAAGTTATCATCGTCAAAATATCACCATCGCGGCTGATGATCTTTTCACTTGAGTAATAAGCAACGCTTCAATCTGTAGACGTAGATTGTGTCTTTTGTGTCCGGCTGCTAGACCTTCCATTGACTCACCAGACATGAATCCATAAGATGTAATGAGCAAATGGCGCATTGTCTGTGATCTTGAGTTCGAGCTGTTTATCTGGTTGAATTCCGAATCTCTGTCGCTTTCTCTTGTTTCTAGAACTCTCTGATGACTTCTTTAGCGCCTTAATCATAACATATAACGAATAATGCATCAGTCGATGATCTCTTAAATGGAGATTAGAGTCAAAGTCATAATGCAATGGAAGAGCCTGTTAGAAATTTCACAATTACTCAAAGTATCCATACGTGAAGCTGCGGAAGAGTGTGCAAGCTGAAGCAGACGAGTGTCATATGTTTAGTTGTGAATGACATCAGATGAATGACACAACGTATACCACGTTAAGCAGTAGACTTCAAGGCCTTGGACCGGCCACAGAGGACTACGAACATCCGAACCGCATCTTGCATGCCGAGAATCGTTCCGATTGCGTTTCTTCTACAAGAGACACTGACTGCTACTAACCAGTCTGTGGAACAGTAGAAAGACTTGTAGCTGCGAAGAGAACACCAGCATCACCGTTCTTCATCCTGGAAGATGCGATAAAGAGGAAGATCCAGTATCTACCAACTGAACCTTTTACTTACAAACCTGTACGAAATCGCTTTAGGGTTGGAACTGGTTTATGTAACTTATTGGCTACGACATTCGATAGTTGTTTTGTTTTATTTCTTATTTGAATGTGGCCAATGCATAAGTGTAATAAGGATTGTGTATACTTGATGACATGAAGTTGTTACGCTATCAGAGACATTTGCTGAAAGCGATTAAATTCATCACAAGATCTCCCTATTTGGCAACCTTATACATCCTATATCTATATATCTATATCTGTTTTAATGAGAAATAGAAAACGCAGGCTCGCACACCATTGCCTCGTACAATTTCAGGTTAGCTCAGCAAAAATGTTGGTTAATGATAATAATGTGTCATAATTTAACATGTGCTTATGTTTATACCCTGGAGATGAAGTTTCTATGGTCCTCAAGTGGGAGATGGAAACTATTGGGTCGTGGCGGAGGTTGTATATCGCTCGAGTCTCCATCGCGTATGCTGCCCCCACCAAGTGGGAAGGGGTAGCATACATGAAACGCGCCACTGCAGCTGTGGCCATGACCATGGTTACCTCAGGCCGTGTGTTCTCAAAACCCTGAGCGCATAGAGTGACCGCGAGGCACGGGCCCAGCACCTGAGCGACGTGCGCCGTTGTTCGCAGATCCTCTCGGATGGTGACGCCCAAGATCTGTCATTGCTTACTCTATCTATACTGGGAATGGGGTTGGGGACATTTTGGAGCGTCTTCGGGAGACCAGCATCTTTCGCACCTTGTTCGGGTTGAGTCGCAAATTGTTACTCAGCGCCCACTTCTCTATATACATGTCATCATCATCATCATCATCATCATCATCATCATCATCATCATCATCATCATCATCATCATCATCATCATCATCATCATCATCATCATCATCATCATCATCATCAGGATCCATGAGCCGAAGGCCCGTAGGTGTCCAACGCTTGCATCGGATCCATGGGCCGAGGCCCGTTGGAGTCCAATGCTTGCATTGGATTTCATTCGTATTTTTTCTTTACGAACGGAGTATCTGCACCCATCCGTTCGACCTTCGCACTTCTCCCTTAAAGAGAGTTCCAGGCTTAGGACTGGCTCTGATATCCACTATCTTTTGGTATCAAAGGCGGCGATGCCGCCCACGTTTGCCAGCTTTTTCAGGGTTCCTGCTGAGCCTGTCCACCTCGCGTAGCGCCCTAGGTGGTACTTCAGCCAAGACCTTCACCACTGATGGCATAGCCTCAGCAGGCACTCTCCTACTGACTGTTGCCACCCCCTCACCGCGTTGAGGTGTGGGTCGGACTTTGAAAGGGTTATATACATGTATGGTCCAGCGAATCGTAAGCCTTGTCTTTGCTCTAACAACTTGAAGGTAGGTATCGTCGGCATACTTTACGATCTTGACATCTGCAGCAATCGGTTGAAGGTCGTCAGAGGTGTTGACGATGAATAGTAGGCCTGATGCTGCGACCCAGATTCATGCACGACACTGAAGTTTATCTTCTTAATGATTTAACGACGAGCTGCCTATGGTTTCCCATACATTTTAGTACACGCTCGTTGTTAAACGGTTAAGGTCGATAGAGTGCCGGCGAATTTCGTAGCATGCCGACGCCCGCAGAGAAAGTCGATTGCATATTATGTAGTCAGGAATTCCAGATCGTGAAATTTTTGTCGCCAGTATGGGGAGCCTGACCGTATCGAAGACCTTTGCAAAGTCTAATGATTGGAGAGTGACATATTCATGACATCTGAGTAGTTCTGTTTCATGATGTACTACTGAGATCAGTGCTGACATTATTGACCCTGTAGGGCGAAATGCATACTGTTCCGCAAGCAATTTGGTCAATGGAG